>JANRGW010046205.1:0-14165 GCA_024733675.1 Psilopsiagon aymara | reverse complement strand
CCATGCTGGCTGTCACCAAGCACCTTGTTGTTTTTCATGTGCCTCAGCATGCCTTCCAGGAGAATCTACTCCAAGATGTTGCCACGCACAGAGGTGAGACTGACTGCTCTGTAGTTCCTCGGCTCATCCATTTTCCCCTTCTTGAAAATGTGGGTTATATTTCCCTTTTTCCAGTCCTCAGGAACTTCACCTGACTGCCATGATTTTTCAAATATGATGGACAGTGGCTTAGCAACTTCCTTTGCCAGCTCCTTCAGGACCCGTGGATGAATTTCATCAGGTCCCATGGACTTGTGCACATTCAGGTTCTTAAGATGGTCTTGAACCAGATCCTCTCCTGCAGTGGGCCCAGGGTCTTCATTCTCACGGCCCCTGCGTCTGCCTTAAAAGTTCAGAAGGTTTATTTTAGACTCTTATATGTGGGCTTTTTCTTCCATAATGGGGTGGTTTTCCTTTCTTCTCATCCTTCTTTTTTTTTTCTTCAAATGAATTAAAAAATGCTAGAACTGGTAGATAAATAAAAACAAACTTCAGTCTCTTGCAGCTTATTGCTGAGCTTCAGACTCAGTGTTTGATTGAGCCAATTTTTCTGCCAGACCTCTTGTCTATGAAATTAATACAAGAGGCTTCTGAAGGTAATAAGTACAGTTAGGATTTGGAGTTTGTATAATGAGTGTCCATAGGATGGAGAAAAAGAAGGTGTTGCATGTTCCTGTGCAACCAGGACATCTAGTGAAAAGTTTCACACGGCCTGTCTTGCTTTCTTTTCTCCTTTCCCACTTCAGTGTTTTAGCTTGAAACTGAAAACTTTTCACTGACAAATTCTGACTTCGAGTAGAGATGAGACTTCATTTGTTTTGCTTTTTTTGTTAAATTTCAAAGAGGATCACAGCATTGTAGGCTGCTAAACTGATAAAAGGAAGATCAGTAGGAGAGTGAGTTTCTCCAGGCAAATTTCCTGACCCAAGACAAAGGCATGCAAATGACTGTCAGGTTACATTTTTGTCATAGGAACAGAAGAAGAAAACTGGACACCTATCAATTGGTCCTCACAAGTGAGTTGCTCTGAAGAAACGTGGCTAATTCCAGCTGGAGCCTGGGATTGTGTACTAGGCCTGGAGTAATAGCGGTGAAAGGATTGTTTTCAGGGGTTGTTCTATCATCCTTCCCGTGCTGGGTGATGGCAGTGCAGTGTTGATGGCAGATAAAGAAATGTGATCTTTGCACTGAACAACCAGCAAATGTGATCTCTTTTCTAAGAGAGGAATGTCTTTCTCTTCTCCTGAGTTTTTGATGGATGAATTGCATTTCTACAGAGCCTTTCCACCCTGGCCTTAGACCGTCCAGGCCAATCACTTGCTCATTCGTGTTGCTACAGAGCTAATTCTGCTTCAGCAATGGATAAGAAGTTCTGCTAAACCTGCACTTGATTACCATCTCTGTTTACCACAAGGGAGCAGTTATTAATGTGCTCTCATTTTTAAGCCTATTATAACTCCTTCACTTTGATTAATCTTATTGTAGAGCTCTTTACTCTTTTAGCCTATTTAAGATGTAAGACTGATTGTACAAGTGCTTCTGCTGTTTCCCTCCTAGCTCAGGGAGGAGGCAAAGGGCTATTGATTCTTATATAAAAATGAGTTTAGTGAGACTTGGAAGTTGGGTTTGATCCAGGTCTTACTGGAGTTGATGGTGATCAGTCATTAGGTTTCAGTGGATTTCAGGCTCTGGTGTCTGACTTACTGCCATGGTGTTCAGCTGCCTGTGTAGCAGGGGTTTTGTGGGTCTTCATCGATTGCTCAAAAGCAGCAAACTGTCATGGTGAGGGAGGGCAAGTGGAGCATGCTGACCAAGTATTTATCAACTGATTGATTAATTTATTCTTGTGATCCTATTGTCTCATCTTTCTGCACATTTCAACCTTGAGTGTGTCATCGTGGTGCACGTGATAGCAGTTCATAATGAAGCACACAACGACAGATAATACAGCAGAGCTTTAGCAGCTGGGTTTCAGAGAGAACAGTATCTTTGAGATAAGTTGTAATTTAGCATGCATTAATACATATATTTTAAGAAATTAGTATTATGACCTGAAGACCAGGGAATCGGATAAAGATAGGAAGGCATAGACATGAACTAATAATGTAATTCAGAGATTCACCTGTGTCAGCAATTGGGCCACATCTGACTTGCAGGCCGGTACTCTTCCTTTTTTCTTGCACACTTGCTGATGCTTTGCCTACATGCTGCTGCCTTTTCTTCTAAGAAGGAAAGGTTTCTGTGGCATGGAACAGAGAATGGTCCACTGCACTGGTCAGCTTGTGGAAGGCACCCCCATCTTTGAGACCATCTTCTCAGCCGTAATTCTTTCTTCAGATGACTGCTGCAGCTCACGCTTCATTTCTCCCTCTCTCCCTCTGCTTTTCCTCTACTGGCTTTTGATTGACTGGTACTCTAGGTCAATAAAATGCCATCAATTTCCCCTGATAGAAGAGTGTGTGAACAGTGCATCAGTTTTACCTCTTCAGCCCCCAGGAGCTTGTTCTAGACAGAAGCAGGCATTTTCTATGCTTTGCTCTTGCAGATGTCATTTTTCAGGCTTCTTCACTATATGATGTTAGGTAATGCATTTTCAGCTGGAACAAGTTGGTGTGGCTGTCCATTAAAGTTAAGAATAAATGCATTGTATCACCACAAGGTGCCATTCATAGAAATAGGGAGAGAAGAAATTTATCCATGCATCTGCCTTTGAAGAAATGTAGCTATTTCTAAGGTCTTTGTAAAGACAGATTTAATCTGTACATTTGAAATGCAGTATAACTTAAAGAAAACAGCAAAATGGAGTATCGCTTCTTGGAGCTTACTTTTTTCTGTCAAGCACACAGAAGGAAGATGTGGGGGTTTTATGTGAAAGAAGGATCATGAAGTATTGTTTGTCTGCAGTGTTTACTAGTAACAACGGAACTGTACAAATGGAGGGAACAAAGTTCATGTGCCCAGTGAATGCTAAATGGAAGCAGGTTCTATACAATAGCTATTGTAAGATTCATCTGTTACCTTTGCTTAAAAAGCTGCTGGTTGCCCTCTCAGATACAGCATTCAGTTTAGTGATAATAATTTACACTAGTAGCTCTAAAACTCAGGGCAGAACTGATGCTTTGTCCTTGGCCGTCTTGTAGCTGCAACACCCAATAAGAGCGCCTGGGCTCTTGTTGTCATCAGGCATCACATGCAGTGGCATCAAAGGACAGTGTAGCCAGCAGGTTTCTCCAAGGCTGTCTGCCTTTCTGAAGAGGCTGTTGTTAATCTGTACCTCAGTTTAGTTCAACCTGAAGCACTGGTTGAACACTGCCTGTCAGGTTTGTACTCACAGACTTGTGTTTGGGTGAAACCACAATGCAAAGTGCCTTTTGTGTTGAGAGTAAACTTACTGAGGGGGGAATTTCAAAATGTCACACCTGAGCTTTTCAGTTTTATCCTGCTGGATTTCAATAAGGTGCTGTGTGCCTGATAACTTTGTCTTACCACTTGCTCCCAGTTTAGAGGTGCAGTAGCTCAGACTAGTGGTCAGCCTGGGGGAGAGGAGTGAAGCAAGTGGTCTACCATGGGCTGCTTGTGAAATGAACTCCACACACAGCTGGTGAAAGTGAGATGAGCAAGGCAGCTCTGAACTTCTTGCACATCTTTGCTTGTCATTTTTGAGTCATCCATTTTTGTGTAGAGACTTTATGTACCGTGCTTCCCCACCTCTGAAGACAGCAAAAAGACTGTGTAACTGAAGAACAGAGAAAACGGAGGGGGAGAAGGCTAGGTCCATATTTTTTTCATCTGTGTAGAAGACCCTGACTTGGAGAAATAGAGGGCACCTGCAGGAGCAGAGATTTTGTACATACACTTGAGGATACATGCAATGGGTTAACATGCTAAAGGCCACAGCGGCCAGCAGAAGTAGAGATAGTTGTGTGATGGTCATGTGTATGAGGAATGACTGCACAGAACCGTATGAGTGCTGTTGTCGAGACAGCATACATTTTCCTGTGAGTGTAAAGGGCAGCAAACCTGGATGTTGATTTGCTCTGGCTACATTGAGAACTCAAGCTGCAATGGTTCTGTGAGTGAGGGGGGAGGTGGTTATAAATACAGCTGTGGTTTTGAACTGGGGAGGGGAGGACAGAGATGGGTGATTGCCAGTCTACTCATAGGTTCCACATTCTATGAGGATGCATGTGGCTGCATGTGAGCTGCAGGAAGACTTGCTTTTCCATGCCATGAAGTGCTGAAAGCCTTCAAGCAGACGGGCCCATGGCTGTTTCTTCTGTCTGAGCCCCCCACACCTGCAGGAAGTTGTTAGAAAGTACCTGGCGGTGTGGAGAGTGCTGCTGAAAATCACTTTGCTTCCAGCTTTGTGACTTTTTACAGTGAAGGTATTGGAGAATAGGTTCATCTCACTTATGGGATTCCCCTTCTTCCCTCATACATGACTCCTGCTGGCTTTTGCTCCCCTCCAGCCCCCTAATACAAAACCAGTGGCAGAGGTCCTTTTGGAGTGCTGAGTTCTGTTTGTGTCCAGTGACGCTTTTTGTTCTGTGGTACGATTGGGTTGCGGTGAGTGTGGAAAGTAGGATGTGCTGTCCAGGCAAAATAACTTGCTGCCTGTTTAGCTTGTAGGAAGGAAGGCAGATGGGGTTTGCCAGCCAGCCCGTGCTTAACTGAGTTCCTGGTAGCTTTCTGCAGGTAGAGTACTGCAGATCTGCGGGGCGCAGTCGCTTGCGCGTGGTGTCTTCTGCTCTCTTGCATGAGAGATTAAGCTCAGCTGTCTATGCCAATCTCTGTGGTGTTCTAGAGGTGCCTTCTTTTGAAGGTGGTGTGGCTGCTCTATGCCTGTTCCTGGTAGCATAGCCCACCAAGCAGTGCCTGTGAACATGGATCTGACAGTACAAAGTATTATGTTTAAGAGGCTCTCTACTGATTAAAGTAGATCTTCAGTTTATGGTTGTGCTTTCTTGGAAGGACAAGGCTGTTGTAGGGAGAAGGACACAAGGACAAAGTGTATATGAGAGGCATGAGTTGATCTATATCTTGATCCAGGTGAGCGCTGGTAGAAATGCAAGGTATTTACAGTGTCAATGACCTGACCTGATCTGGTCGTAGGAGCACTGTGCTGTCTGGTAGCTTGTTTTGCTTCAGAGTATGTTCTGGATGTCGGAATGAGATCATCCATCCATAACATCCCTACTTTCACAGCAAAACTCTTGCAGTGCCTGCTGTAAGCTTGCATAACTTTGTATACTTTACTATGTATTTGGTCCAGAAGTGCTGTGTGGGTGGTGGAAAAATGTTGCAAGGAGAGGCTTTTTGAAACAGCAGAGATGCATCTGTGTTTTCCTGGGACTTGCACTTTCAGTAACTGTGTAATGAATAATGATCTCCCAGGTTTTATATATCTCTCGATTTATTTATTAAATCCATTTGTGTTTAGGTGGCAAGATGCCTCTGACCCTTCATGCTTTTGATATCTTTTTACTTAGTCAACAGAAGTAGAGAGAAACTGACATCTGAAGACATGGGAGATGGCAGCATAAAAGAGCTGAAACCCTTTCTAATGGACTTGTGCTTTATCTGCAGTAAGAATTGGCATGTGGGAGCTGCTTTGATAGATTGCTTTTTCAGGAGTGGATCACTTTGTATTTTGGATATGTTGAGAAGACTTTTATCTGTGGCTTGTGGTACAAGCAAGTGGATTTTTTTAGTTTGAGAATGATAGATGGGAGGAGCCCATATAATTGCACTAGGTGGGTTATTTATTTTGGGGGTATTTTCCTATCCTTTGCCCAAACATTATTGACCGCATGCTTCTTTTTAAGAACAGTATTATGCTTTCAAAGACTTACAGTCTAGCCATACATTAAAATACACAATGTTAGAAAATTTCTTTCCTTCCTCTCCAGCCGTTCACCACATACGGCTTTTTCCTTGCCAGTGAAACATCAGCATTAAACACTGGTGTGTATCAAGACTATTATTGTAATCTGTTGTTTGAAATCAGTGGCATTGAGAAGATGAACTATATGAATCTGGTGGTGTATTTTATGGACTGTCCTTAATTTGAGAACAAGATACATGCTTTGTTAGTTTACTTCCATGTTCAGAGCAAGGTATTAACCAGCTCTGATATTAACCAAAGGGGAATATTGATGAAACCATACTGAAGTTATTGTAGTTATATTAGAAGAAAAATAAATTCTTAAGTAACATTGCTAAATGTCAGGTGCTGTTTCATAGTTCAGTTTGTAGTGGAAGTTAAAAGATTTGAGGCCATACTATAGCAGGCAAGATGTCAGGCTATGAGTTTAACAAGGTACTGTCACAATTAAAGGCAGTGTATTGAGAGTCTGTCCCCAGTGACTCATGTTTTGAAGTAAACTCATTAATGCTTAAAGGCTCTCTTTTTAGAACTATTCTGTTATTTATCTCTATTTTTTTTTTCCTCTTCAGACAGGAAGAGTTCCATGTTCCCTGTGTTCCCTCTGTTCCCCATGCATCCCTCTTTTCTGCCCCCCTGTTGTTATTTCATAGCTTTTCTGCTATTTACAAAGATCTTTACTTTTCCAATAATGGTGTAACTCTCATAACTGCATTAAAAAGAAACAAAACACCTCCTCAAAACCCCACCAACCTATATAAAACACCACAAGAATTCATTGCATCTGTGTAAAGTGATTAAGTATGTGTTAAAAGGGAGAGCTAAGTGTGTTTTGCTGATTTGAGCTCTGTAAGCATTGAGTTTTGCTGATGTCTTCAGTATGTGATAAAGAAAAGGTTGCTTTTCATATTAAGGCAGATGTTTTTGAAAAAAAGGCACTGCAAATGGTAGCAATGCTGAGGTTTCTGGTTTTTTTTTTGAGGGGATTTCCCATATAAGTGTACATTTAAAGTAATCACATTATTGCTTGGTATTTCTTCCTTGTTAGTGTAGTACCTGAGCAGCCACTAACATGTTAAATGACATGAGTTAACATCTAGCTTGATGCAGCTTGTTCCCTTTCTCCTTTGTGTATGTTTTTAGTTAACAACAAACAAGCAGATTGATCTTATGCCAAATGCTAGCAGTTGGAAATCTGTCTGAAATAAAATTGTCGTCTTACAACTCATTGAGAAGCATTTGCTACTAGCAAAGCAGGGCTCTCAGGGGAGTAATATTAGGATTCACAATAAGCAGCAGAAATATTGGAGTGTATCTTATAAACATCTTGGGTCATGTAGATAAATAGCAAACATCAGAGATGATATTGTTTTCTGTGTCTAAGGCTAGTGTGGCTTTATTCCAGATGACATATTGAAGAAATATTTTTGACCAAAGAAGTAAATGAAGGTCAGGTGCTTAAGTGGTGTAAACACCCAGAGCTCCAGAGTGGGCAAGAGTGCTCTTGGTTTAGCCAAGCAGGAAACTACAAATTTTGTGTTGTGTTTTTATTGCCCTATTGGCTTAAGTGAGTGTGCTTTTGGTTTTGGTATGTGAGGATCTGGCACTGCAAATAAATTTAAATTCTAATGGGAGCATGACTAGAGCTGCATAAATGACATTTGTCTCCACATCAGAGCGGTCATCTCCTGTAAAGAGCAGCATGGATTCTTACCTTGCAAGAGAACATCCTGATGGCTGTCTATGCTCTCATGTTCTTCTTTCTCTCCTGTTTCCTCTACCAACCAAGTATACAGTTGTTTATGCTAAGTAGCACAATTTCTCTGGAAGCAATTGTGGGGCTTGATCCAAACTGGTCAGTTGTTAATGTGCTCTCCTAAGCTGTGGGAGACTGGCTCAAGTCCCTGTCCTGTGTTGATATGATGTTAACATTTAGGTCAGCAACTGTCCTGGTTGTTGGAAAAGCATCAGCTTGAACTTTGAGATGCTCGAGAATTGAACAGGGCACAACAGGGACAAAAAGGGGAGCTTTGTTGCCCAGAGATTGATTGATTGTTTTTCTAAGCCAAAGAAGCCTGACAAATTTTACCTAAAAGCATCAATGGTTTTGGGTTAGTCAGGTGTTCTTTTCACCACCTTATTTTGGAGGAAACATTGTTTGCTTAAAACTTCAGAGTTTGTGCTGTCTCTGTACTTTTCTGGAGAGAACTTCCAAGAAGGCAAGCACCAGGGGAATTAGTAGGAATAACAAGGATTCTCATCCTTAGCTTCTGACAAGGATCCTTCAAAATAATTTCATTTCCTCAGGAGGGAAAAGTCTGAAGTTAACTTTTCCAGGCAAGTGGAGGGACTGGCAAATGTGCAAAGGGATGTGAAAGGTAATACAAATGTGAACTTACGAATGCATGTATTGTATTTTATTACTGATGTATATGTATCTGAAAATACTAGGAGAGGATTTCTACTTCTAAATAATCTTGGTTTTTATCATATAAAACTAAACATTTATAATTGTGTATATGCAGCTTAATCTAATGAAGTAGTCCAGCTTCTTGTTATAGGTAACTATGCATCTTTTATGACCTGTGGGAAATATACTTTAAAGAATCAGTGCCTGATAATGAAGTTATATAGTTTTGTCAGCCATACGGACCCACAGTTGAAGGCTTTGAGCTGGACAGAGCTGAAAGACACTATCTCTCTGTGTTCTTTTCCTTTCTCTACCTGATCTGGCCAACTAGCATAATGAATCATCTTCCACTCATTGCAACACACAAGGTATTTATGAAAATTTATATGTGTGCATGTGGTATGTTGGGAAGTACACAGATTATTTCTGATCTTCCCCCTACCCTGCCTCTCATTTGCAAGGAATCTGTCATGTGCCAAAAAGCTGTCTGATAGAGCACACCAGGTTGAAAAGAGCATTGCAGTATTTGAGGAAGGGCAGGTCCTAGGGAACATGTTTTCGAAGTGACTGTTGTCCCTCGTTGAGAACAGGAGCAGACGTTGGTGTCTTATAGTTCAGTGACTTGCAGTGAATTCATTGAACACACTGAGGGATCTAATTAAATACATAGAGCTACTGGGAGGCAGAAATGTTCATAGCAATGTAGAAAATGTGAGGCTTCTCTGGCTATCATTTTGGCTTAAATTGGTAGTTTCCCAAAGAAATCAGTAACCTCTCAGTAATCATACAATAGGATCTGGCCTACGCTGGTTCTATGTGCAGAGGGTGGTATGACTCCAAGAGATGATGTAGTTCCATGCAGGAGCAAAGTTTTTAATTGCTTTAATTGGTCTGGAGAGTAGATACCCGATTCTACTGGTATGTCTGCTGCTAATGAAATCTGGTAGGGAATCATTACTTATAAGTAGTCTATTTTTAATGGTGCTGCTGTAACAATTTAAATTATCTGAGCCCTATGTACAGAGTGTAGACTCTGATGGGCTTTTTGCCTGTTTATTAGGTGGGAACAGCTGTGTGTCTGAGAACACAATTTGTTACCAGGGTTTCTCTATGTGGTTAAAAGTAGTGGCTCCTCCCCCCTGACTCCTCCAGTGTTTGTAATTAAACCAAACCCTGATGTGTACTTATTCATGAGAAAATCTGAAGAGGGGGGAACATCGTTTCCCTGGCTCCCCAGCCATCTCTGCCATTGCTTCTCTGCAGATTGACCTGGCACTGTGAGATGGAGAAGCCATCCTGAAGCAGGTGGCTGCTTATTGCTCCTTCTTTTTTCATAGGTTATCTGTCAGGTTTGTCCAGAGCAGGAAACTTTGAAACACTATTTCGTGAAGAGTGATGAGTTTTCTGTTTTGTGCTGGGCTATCACCTTTCTTTCATTCTGTTTCTGTGAACAACATGTTTATATTGCAAGGTTGAAAAGCCACATTTGTAGATTCCCTTCTTGTCCTGATGTCAGTGCAGGGCACTGTCTCCTTGCGTCGTTTTGCAGATCTGATGATAGCAAACACATCAGAATTAGTCCCGTGTAACAAAGCTTGACTAAACATAGCTATCTGGTGTTAACTTGTAGCACATGAAGTATAGGACATGGGGGAAGCGGTAGTGTTTTGTAATCTTTTCAGCTGGGAACTGTGTAACCATTTGTCCTTAGGACAGGGACAGCTAATCCTCCTGCCTCGGCTGCCTGGTGGAAGCGGGTCCCGCCGCGGGGCTTCTTTCCCAGTTTTCCTTCCTTCTCTTCTTCATGCGAGTTCACAGGAATAAGAATGGTCTCTGCAGAGTGTGTGTCAACCCTGGGACCTAAATAGACATGTACAGGATAGAGTATCCTAATGCAGCTGGGATGCTTGTGTTATGCATTGTAGTGAATTAAGGAGTGCGATAAGCTCTCACATGCTTCACCCTGTGTCTATTTTTGCTGCACACTCACAGCAAGCACACAGAAATGTAACGGTTGAAATTACTTTGGCCTTTGACAGGATTTTGGCTGGCTTATTACTGCCGGATTTCTTCTGCTGGGTTTGTGCTAACATGCATCAGCACAAAGGTCCTGACTGAAAGGTTGTCATTACCATCTGAAGGCCTGTATAGGCTAAGTTGTGCACAGTTATTGGCACACGCAAGACTTGGAACAGTAAAAGCAGAAGCTCAGAAGCAGTAAACTGCTCCTAAATTTTATTATTATTATTATTATTATTAAGAAAACCCCAAACTAAACCAAGCAAAACTCGTGACAAGCTTTTCTAAGAGAATTGAGAATTGACACAATCATAGAATGGTTTGGGTTGGAAAGGACCTTAAGATCATCTGGTTCCAACTAGAACTTCCATAGACAGGGATGCCTCGCATTAGACCATGTTGCCCAAGGCTCAGTCCCTGATGAAGAGTCCCTCACCAGCATCCTTGTAGGCCTCCTTCGGATACTGCAGTTGATTTTCTCTGTCTTGCTCCAAGATCAGGTCCTCAAAGTTATTTTGAAAATGCTGGCTGTTGTTTCAGGATTTTATTAAAGTCCTTGCTTTGGAGAGTTTGGATAAAAGTAGTATTTAATTTAATTAACCTTTACTAGTCTGTCTTTCTGCATGAAAAGGTGACCTTTTTAAAATGCCAATTACATACCCAAAAGCCTGCTGCTTGCATTCTTCTAGTCTATATAAATATAAAAATAATAAATATTATCTGTGTATATATAAAGGGATGTGAAAACATGTTTAAACTTGTGTGAGATATTTAAGGACTCTTTACTTTTAACAGTGGTGTTTGTATGCAGACATAAACAGAAAAACCATAGACAGTGGTTGTCTCATGATTGTTCTAAATATTATGTGGTTAACCAAATTCCTGACAGACAATGGGTCTGGAGCTGAGTATGTGTGTGTGTGTGGGGGGGGGGGGTGTTTGAGAGCCATAGTCTAGAAATTGAGTTGTGTTTTTGTGAATTGAAACAGTGCTTGGAGGCGTTGGTAGAGGTCACGATGGCTATAGACTAGCCCCTGCATGGGTATATAGTAGGAGAGAGTCTCTGTCCCAAAACCCATGTGAACTCACTATGCTGAAAAATGTTGGGAAGACTTGTGACTCAGAGTGGGAAAATGGCCAAGTCATGTTGCATGACTGCATTTCATCTAAACCCCTGCTAAGCATGGTGTCCCCTAGACTGACCTGTCTTTTCTTGTTCTTCAATTCATCACTCATTTACATGCACAATTTTTCCTGTTTTCTCATGCCAAGCAGTCTAGAAGAGACATCTAAAAAGCTTTCATCAACTAAGACAAGTGTGAATAAACACAATTTTTGGAGAACATGAGGTCTAGTATGCTTGTTAAATTCCCCAGATTGAATTTGCCTTTAATATGCTCTTGGGGTTGGATTTCAAATGTGTTTAAGTTTCTAAAGATGTGAACAGATGCGTAGTAAAATTTTCAAAGGCTTTTAACTTGCTTAGGTGCTTCTGAAAATCCCTTTAGGTGTCAGTGTGTCTTTAATCTCCTCAATAAATTTGCAAATCCTTAGAGCCTGTTGTTCAGCATTCAGGACTTGAACAAGGTCTGGAGTCTCTGCCTTCTGTCCATGTTTCTGTAGGTATATTTATTGAAGCTATGGAATGCTGACTGTAATTGTGTAAATGCAAATGGGTCCTAGTTTTAAATCTGACCCTCAGTTGTGTAGATGTATGATATTCTCAGAATAATTGATTTGAACACAGAGGGCTTGTAGTATTCTGTAATCCTGTTGCAAAGACAAGATTCTGCTCTCCATCCTGTGAGAAAATCCTTTCTCCAAACAAAGCTTGTATAAAAGAGAGGTTACATAAATGTTAAGATAAACTCACAGTCATCTATAGCACCATACAGCTTGCACACAATTACAACCTCGCTTTCTTCTGCCAATGGAAACATGATTGCAAATAGGTGCGTATTTTAGGGGAAGGGATTCACCTTAGTGTTTGTATCTCTCTGTTTCTTGGCTGCTAACTGAATAACAATGGAGATGGAAGGCAGGGCTAGTGCAATAAAGTGCACTGATTTATCCTTGAAATCCAGCATGCACACTGAGATTACTCAGACATGTTACTTCGTGGTTCAGAGCTGAAATCAGGCCTCTTGTGATGGTAGCTCAGTGGTAGGGGGAAAGAGCTCTGAAGTTTCCAGCAGAGTAAAAAGTTGATGCATTTCTTTCCCACAATTTATTCTCTTTGAATAGCTTGCTTATGGGCTGCTCATTTTAGGACCCGACTCCATTTTAGAGCGTGATTTTTGATGCCCATTAGCTCCAGCAAGCTTTGGAAGAGGTTGCCGGAATAAATATGCAAGAAATACTGCATGCCAAGCAGCGAGTGTAACGAGGTTTGGTGTGATAGCTGGGAACTGGTCCATTGCTCTAAGGAAGCTGCATCTCATGTTAGAGGCTGTCTCCAGTGTTTCTTATTGCCAAATTACTTTTTTATCCTTTGGTGAGTTGTGAGGATGATGTCACTTAACACCATGGAGGAAATTTTAGCAAACTTACTGATCTAGTATATAGAGTGAAGGATCTCCACGTGCAGCCTGCAGTGTGAACTTTTATTTGTGAGTGGAAATGCTAAGGACCTTGGTGTCAAATGGAAGCAGTGTGTGTGATAAGTTTCCTTGAGGAAAGCTGATCTACCAATTAAATTTTGTTTTGATTACTTTTTCCCAATGACTATTTCTTCTATTTTGCATTTTTCAGGGCTGTGTTTGCATAATAAAAATGACTGTTGAGCTGATGCAATAAAACCTTGCAAATGATGAAATGATTGCTGGAAAAGAATTGTCTCTGAGATTTGTACCATTCACTTATTTTGTTCCTGACATTTGCTCCATCATGTATTATGGGTGCTCCTTATAGAAAATGAAATTGCCCTCAGCCAGCCAGCAGTAAAAAATAATGCATTCCTTGTCTAAAGCAGGCACCAGATGATTGAAGGAGGGACATTTGCAGGCTGAATTTAGTGGTGTTGTAGCCTAGTTCTGAAGTTCTTGGTCTCTTTCTTGAGATAATGCAGTGTATTCATTTCCCCACTGCCATTATTGCATAATGGTTCTTATCTCTAGTATCCAAAACTGGGACTTTTTCAAAGTTGGTGACAGTTTGTTTCGATAGCTTTGGGGGAAAAAAAGGAAAATGTGGAAGTGCCTGAATCAACTGGAACTTTCCATTGACCCGTGTCTCTACTGAGCTTTCCATTAAGCCCTGGAAGGGGCCTGTAGTGGGATCACTGCACTTGTACCCAAGTTGTTGTGCAAGGTGGGATTAAATCCTGGCACTGAAAGAATGCTGTGCCACTTAGACTTGCATTGTATCAATGAGATCCTGGGAGCTCTCTTACTCGATTGTGAAGGCAAGCAATTCTACAGTATGGTGAGGAGCAAGGCTGGAGTGTCTGGGATTGCAAGGGGGGCTGTAAGTGTGGATCAGTAGAGGGAAAGAGGTTATGGGAATGCTGAGCAAGGTCAGTCAGATCTGCTGATTTTGAGTAGATATTTGTATTTTAAGGGTGATGTGGTATTCCAATAAATTCTCAGCCGATTTCTGCATAATGTCAGGGTATTTGTAGCTATTGCTGTTTCTGAGACATAGATCAGCAAGTTGGTTTGATGCATGTGCAGAGATACTGCTTTCTCTGGTAGCTCACCATTGCATAGGAGGAGAGCTGTTCAGATCCTGCTGTCCAATGACTCCTGTGTTTGCTGTAGCCTTTCTGGTTGAAAAAGGTCAATTCAACTTTTTTCTTCCCCCCCCCCCCCCCCC
>JANRGW010046201.1:0-11589 GCA_024733675.1 Psilopsiagon aymara | reverse complement strand
AGGTGTCCCTGCCCATGGCAGGGGGGTTGGAACTAGATCATCTTAAGGTCCTTTCCAACCCTAACTATTCTGTGATTGTATGACTGTGCTGGCTTTTAACAAATTTAGTAGTAGGCTCTAAGATATTTCATAATGTCATGATATTTACAGGTATAGAACATTCTAGAAATGTATATATATCCATGAACAGCTAAATCATTTCACCCGTAGATGATTTTACCCAAGACATATAAGTAAAGGATGTGAATCACCTATTTTGAAATTTGTAATTACACAATTATCTGACTTCTATTTCTTTAATGCAACGCATATACATTCAAAACAAGTTAAGAAAACGAGAACGATTTTCAACAGACCTTATCACACTGCAGCTTTTGTTGTTCCTAACAGGAGATGACATTGGTTTCCCCTTTGTGAATGTTGAGTATTTCTAAAGGTCAAAGATATAAGGGAATTTTAAAATTAGTTAGTCAGGCTCACTAAAAAGTAATAGGAATGCACTGGTAGCCTTATGCATATGATTAACTCACTCTTGAATATAAATAAAAATGTAATGTCAAAAAAATAGGGAAAACCAACATCTGCTCTAAGTGTGTTCCCTACAGCAGTGTTTTCTCATTCAGGAAGTTAAATTGAGTTCTTTTTGTTTAGTAGGGTTAGTTACTGCTAGAAGAGTGTTTCTGGAAACCTAAAATAAAACACTTGGAAATTACAAAAGTATAAAAACCAGAGAGATTAATTTCACTCGAATTTCCTTGAGATAAATCTCAACTTTCACTGATTGATAGCATTGTGAAATACTTCTTTTTCAAAAAAAAAAAAAAAAAAAACAGAAATAAAAGAAAAAGAAAATCATGCCTTTGCAAGGATCTTTCAAAAAGATGAAAGTTCACAAAAATGTTTTTTTCATGAATGACTTTATGAACAAATAAAAGCAGAAATAGGGTAATGAAAAAAAAAACCAAACCCACCAACCTAAAGCCAACAAAACTGCTACTGATGTATGTCATGAATGTGGGTATCTGTACCTAAAGAACCTCCAAAGAACCTGTCTAAAAAATCAGCTTACCTGAATTCTAATATCCTTCTTACTATCAGCCTTACCAGGACTGGGAAGTTCAAAGATGTGACATTAATTTAGGTAACTAAAGCCCACATAAGGTGTAGATGCATGCAAATTTTCACAATAAATGGTAGATCAATAGATTTTGTACATCTAAATTCTCAGAGCTCTTTGAAAATCTATGCCCACAAGCAGAACAAGGCTGTAATAGGGAATTGCCAGCATGTGTTGGGTGGTGTTAGTCAATGATGGATTAAATCAGTATGCCACCCTGATCAATCTTTTCCAGAAAGGCTGATAAGGCTGATCTAAGATCAGACATATATCCCTGTCCACAATCTCTAAAGTGCTCTGTGCAACTGTGCTGGGGTTTTTTCAGGTAGGAGTGAGACTGCATGTCTGGTATATCAGAAGCTCCATAGTGTGGCATTCAGATCTCAAGTTCTGCTAAAAAAGAAAGGTAAGCAGACTATATGGTAGTTAAATGAAATTTCCTTTGGGTCTTTTTGGTCTTAAAGCTCATGCATGTCTTTTTTGTTTTGGGAATTGGACAACAAACTGTTTCTAGCATTGCGTCTTGTCTTACAGTCAGATGTAGGTTTTGCTTAAATTGCAGATGGAAAAGAAAATGCAGGGCAATTTATCATGCAAGAAATGATCCTAGAACATCAACTCCAACACAACTTTTTTTTTTCTCTAATAATTGCGAGTAGATGGTTGTAAATATATTTTGTTGAAGGTAGGTATTATATCCTGTCATACTCCAATATTAGCCCAATCCTGATCCACTGACTTACAGCGACTAGTCATCACTTTAGAATTAGGCTAGCTCCTAGGTTGAATTGCGTAATGACACTAGATTACCTATGCTAAAAGAGAGAAAGGAAGTCAGCTATCAGTTGACGAGGTAGTATGAGAGCTAGCAAGATCCTACTTTTAATCTGAGTATTACCTACTATTCAGTAAAAACATCTAGTAATGCATTGTGTCCTTTCACTTTGTAACTGAGTTGTCTTATCATAGACAAAATATTTTAAAGCAATTCAGACTTCATTTGAAGAGTCTGTTATTATCTTTCATCCTCAATTTGCAAATAATATTTAAAAATGAAAGCTACCTCAAGAGTTATCCATTGACTGGAAATCTACCATTTAAGCCTATATAGAGCATGTAATGCTTTGAAATTGCAATCTTCTCTCCGTCTTTTCAGTAGTTAAGTGTGCTTTAGGACTTATCTTTTCCAGCTACCTCATAAGCAGAATGGAATGGGCTTTCTGAGACCATCTCAACCCATCCCAACAGGTGTTGGGACCGATCTTGTTCAACATCTTTTTCGGTGACATGGACAGTAGGATTGAACACGCCCCCAGCAAGTTTTCCAATGACACCAAGCTGGCTGGTTCTGTTGATGCGTTGGAGGGAAGGAATGCCATCCAGAGGGACCTTGACACGCTTGTGAGGTGGGCTGGTGCCAACCTGATCAAGTTTAACCATGCCAAGTGCAAGGTCCTACACCTAGGTCAGAGCAATCCCAGGCACAGCTACAGGTTGGGCAGAGAAGAGATTCAAAGCAGCCCTGCAGAGAAGGACTTGGGAGTGTTGATCGATGAGAAACTGAACACGAGCCAGCAGTGTGCACTCGTAGCCCAGAAAGGCAATGGTAGCCTGGGCTGCATCAAAAGGAGCGTGAGACCTCACTTGGAGTATTGTGTGCAGTTCTGGCATCCTCAACATTCAAAAGACATGGAACTGTTGGAGCAAGTCCAGAGGAGGGCCAAGAGGATGATCAGGGGACTGGAGCACCTCCCATATGAAGACAGGCTGAGAAGGTTGGGGCTGTTCAGCTTGGAGAAGAGAAGGTTGAGTAGAGACCTCATAGCAACCTTCCAGTATCTGAAGGGGGCTATAGGGATGCTGGGGAGGGACTCTTCGTTAGGGGCTGTAGTGACAGGCAAGGAGTAACGGGTTCAGACTTAAAGATGAGAAGTTTTGATTTGATATGAAGAAGAAATTCTTCAGTGTAAGGGTGGTGAGGCACTGGAATGGGTTGTCTAGGGAACTTGTGAATGCTCCATCCCAGGCGTTGTTCAAGGCCAGGTTGGACAGAGCCTTGGGTGGCATGGTTTAGTGTGGGGTGTCCCTGCCCATGTCAGGGGGGCTGGAACTAGATGATCTTAAGGTCCTTTCCAACCCTAACTATTCTATGTTTCTATGTTTCTATCTGGGTAATAAATAAGAGCTGCAGAAAAAAGTGTTTTGCAACATAAGTTGTAAGCAGGACATATTCTGTCATATAAATGAATCACCACTTAAAATTAGGAAAAGTTATTTCCAGAGTTAATACATCTCATGACAGCTTATTTTGGCAGTGAAAAAAAATCACAAGATATATATTTTAAAACATTGTGCAGCTCTGTCTTATATAGATTCTCCTTTCCCACCCTAGTACTTGAGTGCCTTCCAGAAGTACATTAAGCAAGATGACTAATGTCTGTCTCTTCTTCGTTCTTTTTCTTTGAGCTGAAATATTGCATTATTTTTCAAAAGCTACCTGCAAGTTGATGAAATATCATCTTTGCAATGAACATAAAATCTTTACATTACTGTGAAGACCATGGGAAAATTCATCCTTTGCAGAAACAAGTACAGTTTCTCCTGCTCTAACTGGACAAGTGCCCAGTTATGCCCGGACACAGTTTCTGTACATATGATTACATAAAATAAGGTGCAGATCAGATTTTCTTCTTGGATGTATGGAGGATTAGAAAAGCAAGGAATTATTCAGAGCAGCATTTGTTTTGCTGGACAGGAGTTGGTTGAGAATTTTTCCAATTAGTACAACAGGAGATCTCTTTCTCTCTGGAACTAAAGAGGTATTCAATTTTGTAGTTGTTGCTGCTTTATTATCCTGACTCTGCACAGTGTTACTCATGCAGATAACTCTCTTAAACTGTCTTTTTGTATCAAAGCATGTAGAAGACTAACGGTCTAACTTTTTAATGGCATAATAACTTAGTCTAGGCAATAGGTCTCAAAAGACTAGAGGCCTATGAAAAGACTAAAAATTGAATAAATGTAATGCTATTTAGAGGATATTAGCTTTCCTACAGAATGCATATGTGTGGTGTCACATTTGGACTAGCATGAAATTTTAAGCTTGTGGAGTTACTGATAATGTTGGTATTGCAGTATAAATAAAGATTGCAACCAGCATGACCACATTATAGTACATGCTGTAAAGCACAGAATAAATATCTACTCCCTGAAAAGTTTGATTGGCTTCCAGCAAACTGACTATGAGATTGCTAAATGATACAAAGAAGTAGTAGGCTAACAATCTCAGACAAGAGCATCTGTCAGCAAGCTCAGTTATGCTTTGCTGTGGCTAATTTATGCAATAGCATGATCTTTTAAGATAAATAGCAGGATTCCCAGTATAGCTATGGATTGGACCCAGCATGTGAATTGATTACAGCAGCCCCCCAGCATACAGGCAATTACAGGAGAGAAAATGAGGGTCCTGGATTTTCTACTTTTGTGATTATCTTTCCCAGTTGTCATTCAGTTGCACTTTTCTGAAAGCCTGGCTTAAACTTGAAAAGAAATTTTAATTTAAGCCTCAAGTTCTCTGCCATTTTTTTGCCTTTCAGATTGTGTGACTAGAGAGCTAGATATATTCAGCAGTACAGCCAGTGTACATTATTCCTTAGAACAAGAAATGCTGAATATATAAAATAGTAATCAGGATGGTTCAGACATCAAGGATAACACCAGGTCAGGGTTAGCATGAAAACCAGCTTTGTTTTGTTTTTCTCTTAAATAGGTTTGTTAGAACTAGTGGATAATTTAGGAAAAAAACAGAAAGACTATGTTGTGTACCTCAAGTTTTTCTGTTTGGCAACAAAGAACAACATGGGTTTCTTCATTGTGTGTTTCGTTGTGGTGATTTTGGGGTGTTGGTGCTTTGGGGTTTTTTTTTTGCTTCTCCTTATATAAAATATTTGGCAAAAGCATATTCTTTTCCAGCTGGAATTTGTTGTCTGTGAAGAGCTATGGTTTTAATGCCAGTTTAGACATTGATACATTTATTAGGATATATTTTGCCTTTAATAAATGCTTTGATTTAGTGAATACTTTCTCAGTATTCTGTGCATGCATTTTCATGATAAGCCCTTTGCAGTTATCTGGGAGATCAAAGACTGAAGCTCTGCACCATTTCTGCCAAAAAGATGAGGCTCTTTTCTTACTGAGTCCTTGTAGACTGGTCTGCAGTGTTCAGTGGATTCTGCTTTCTGCTGTTCACAGTTGCAAATCCTCAAATTTAATGTAGATTTTTTTTTACACTGTCGTAATTGCCATCATGTCTTTAGCATTGCAGTGAGGTTTTTTTGCTTTTATGAGTCACTGCAGCCACAGTAGAGCCCTATTTTAAAAGAGTATTCACATTATAGCGTTAGCCAAGACTGTAAGGAGTCAGCACGTCCCTGCAGATAGCACACACAGATGTGTCTATGGGCAATGACCATATATTTAGAATCTGGTATCCCCGTGCTGGCTGTTGAGATGACTCCTGCATCAGTGTGAATCATTTAATTGCAGCAAATATACATGTTTTGCCAAAGATGTTGCCATCTCTGCCTTGCTGTCTGCAATGCCCCATTTACAGGCACAGCAGTCACTGAACTTTCTCCCAAAGGAGATTTTAAGAAGATTGCCAAGCAGAAGATGGGGTCTTCTAAAAACCAGGACAAGCTATGCCTACTTTTGGCAGATGTATTTAAAGAACTACTGTACATGCTCCGTGAATTTCTTGAGAAAACCTAAGCACCATATGGCAGTTCAAGGATCTTAACAGAAGAGATGATTACATATTTCCACTGTATCTCATGGGCTTGGTTTCCAGTGTGAATAAAATCCACAAGCTGACATTCAGAAATAGGTTATAGTTTTGGCCTCAGTAGATAAAACGCACAGAAACAGTAAATTCTGATATCCTTTCAAAAAACTTTAAGTTCAGCTCTGCAAAGACCAACAACTAGCACAAATTGGAATTAGAAGGCTGGCTGTGACATGACTAATGGAGGGTTCTAGTACTGTTCTTCAGCAGAGTAGCAAATAGTTGAAAATGCTAATGATGTTTTAGTATTGCCTAGACACATAATACTTTTAAGAGGGATCCTGTTCATTTCCACTCAGGTCTCTTTCAAATTCTCTTCAAGATCATTTGCAAATAAATTTTCAGATTTATTTCAATTCTATATTGTATCATAGAAGCGTAGAATCATAGTTTGGATTGGAAGGAACCTTCAAAGGTCATCTAGTCCAACCATCCTGCAATTGTTCTATAATGTAAAAACTTCAGCTAAATTCAACTTATCATTACCTAGCTGTTCTCAAATCCTTAGATTTTCAGTTAAATCATCGTGCTAGTGACTTCACTTTTAGCTTAGAAGATGTAGTATAGTGGCTATGGAGGTTATTGCAAGGGACAGAGATTGATACATTCAAAAAGTCCATGAAGAAGAAGTGGAACTACCTTCACTGAAGTTCTTTTAAATGGGTTTTTCATGTTCACTGTTACAGGTTCTGCATCTTTCTGCTTGGGGAATTCAATTTATAATCCATTTTTCTGTGCATAAAAATTAAGCCTTTTCCTATCCAAATAGATGAATTTCACTTGTAAAGTGCTGTGGTAGAAAAATGTTTAGACAAACTTTACTAATGATAGCAGGAATGCAATCAAAAACCCCTTTGTACCTTACTACTTTATCTGTTAACACCTGCTTGTTTCCCCTGCAGAATTTTTCCGAGAACTTCTGGAGAATGCAGAAAGATCCTTAAATGACATGTTCGTCCGGACGTATGGCATGCTGTACATGCAGAACTCAGAAGTGTTTCAGGACCTTTTCACGGAGCTGAAGCGGTATTACACAGGAGGAAATGTGAACTTGGAGGAAATGCTGAATGATTTCTGGGCTCGGCTGCTGGAGCGGATGTTCCAGCTCATAAACCCCCAGTACCATTTCAATGAGGACTACTTGGAGTGTGTAAGCAAGTACACAGACCAGCTGAAGCCATTTGGAGATGTACCCAGGAAGCTGAAGGTTCAAGTTACTAGAGCATTTATTGCTGCACGGACCTTTGTTCAGGGGCTGACAGTAGGAAGAGAGGTTGCGAACAGAGTATCCAAGGTAATCTGAAATGGGGATGGGGGGGTGAGGCATTAAGCTTGAATTTGTCGAAGACTCGCTAGACAATTGAAATGTGACTGTGCAACTTCAGTTTTAATATGAGCAGTGGGTGTTTGATTGGGTGTTTTTTATGTCTACTGACACACTAATCCTAAGTTCGGAAATAGGGGCGACCGTTGGTTTTAATTCCTTCTGGAGATATTAAGGCAATACTGACTGGAAAGCATTTCTCTGTGTTTAGGACACAATGAAATACCAATATACATCAATGTTATAGTGCGATACTGATTGTCATTAGTAATTCAAAACTGGCTACATATATAAAAGGTGATGATTATGATCAAAATTTAGATGTTTCAAGCAAATTTATGCTGCTGTTCATTAGGGCAGTACAGCTCTCCCAGCATTCATTCATCATGCAGCTGGGTGATGGATTTTGTTAGAAATGTCTAGTCATGTTTTTGATGAGAAAATAGACAAACAGTGGCGCCTCTGAAGCTTGAGGTTTCCCAAAGGATGGTTTGACTCACATTTATTTTAGTTTTGATTTTTTATCTCTGCAAATGTTTGTGACAATTGTAATCTTTGAGGGCTTCACATAATTAAAGCTATGTAAGAAGAAAACACACGGAGAAATTACCCATCTGGGTATCAGAAATGTGCCTGAATTACTTTCTCTCATACAGTGGTTCAAATTCAGGTTTATTTTTATGAATTGCTCTTCCAGCTAGATACTTGTTTTGTGATCTGGCTATATCATAGTCCTCATAGTATATTTGGACCTTAACTGTATTCTGAATTCTGAAATGCTGTAGTGAGATCCACTATGAAATGCCCAAAGACATTTGAACAATAAGTGCATTAATGATTTTGACATTTGCCCCATGCACTACTTGCATTTAAAGCTGAAGCCATTCATCTTCCTCCAGAGGACTGCCTCACTTGCTTCATTTAAATCACAGCCAGAAGGTGAGGTAGAGGTATAGATAGATTTTCAGTAGACTGAATATTCAGTAGACTGAATACTCAACAAGATGAGGCTTTTAAACTTTTCTTACCCTGTATGACTTGATATTTCACAATTGCAAATTCAGAAGCCATGAAGACAGAGAGGTGGTAATCAAACGAGAGCCTGATTTTTATGTCTAGGCAACTATGGGAGGAAAGAGTCATTTTGCACTTGGAAGTCAGTGAGTGAAATACATGATTCTGGTTACTCAGCTAGAACCAAGGTCTCTTCCTCCCAAGTGCTTCCTGGACTATAGGGTTGCCTCCCTTTTTCTTCTGACACTGTCAATTCTTGCAGTCCTTTCTGAACTGTGGCAGGGCATCTGCATGAAGTCCCAGTCCACATAGTCCGATAGATATGGGAAGATATGGCTTTTTAGCCTCAAGTTGCAGAACTCATAGATCTGCAGCCCCAGATTTCCTCTGAAGAGAGATGATGTCCCTGTGGGCCAGGTTTTAAGAGAAAGTGCTGACCTCTGATATCACTATTGTCAGTAGGTATGAGGTCTTGCTGCAACTGGATCAGACTGTATGGAGTAAGCTATGTAATGTGTGTAACAGATGTGTAATTTGTGAATCCCAAACAGATTAAGTGTGTAAGGTTTGAATTGTCTGCTGAGGTGTCACTTTCCTTGTGTCTGTACATGACTACAGAATGTGCAAGTGTCTCCTCTCTCACATGTCCAGGAAATGTTTTCATCTTGCCTGCTGGGGTTTGGGCACATGAGCCCTTTCAAGAATAAGGTTTGTCACTAGATCTCTAAATGATCCTTGAACCAGTAATAAGAACTATTAGCCCTGTAATCATGTAGAGAGCCTTTTTGTTGTGTTACTACAAAAAGTGTAGCCATAGGCAGAGGAGCATATATGACAAATGTAGAAAATGACAAATCCTTTTCTTTAAGCATCATTTGAAAAAAACCTGCAGCCATTCCTTAGAGTTCATAAGTAAGTTTGGGAGCAGAAAAGAGGCATGTAAATATTTTTAGTTGCTATTTTGGAAGTCACTAAGATTCAGCATGGATTTCATTTTCATTGTACTCTAATATTGAAAGATTCTGTGAAATGAGTGCCATATCTAGGAAAGTCAAGATAAAGGAAAAAAAGAGAAAATGAAAAGAGCTGTTGCAGTGCTTTTACAGAAATCTTTGTCCATTGTCTGCACTGGCTGGGAACAGAGGGGGATCTCCTATCTGCAACATCACAAGCTAAAATGATTCTTTGCTTTGTATTGGTGGACCCATTATCTCACTGAACTGTCACTGCCAAGTGCCACTCACATAGAAAAATGTTGAGCCTATGCTTTCAACACTGAGAAAGAGTTTTATTATCGAGAAGGTTGTAATAACATCTCCTTTGGGCCTTTATTTTCTCAGCCTTTTGTGGCCCGTTTCTGTGAAGCAGTTGGTGGGCCACACACTCAGAAGTATTTGTTCCCTGTCTAATGTCAGTGACACATAATTTCTGAAGATTTCAGAGAGGGTGAGATGTTGGTACTAACTGAAAATGAGGCAGTCAAATTCCTTCCAAAGGAGCAATACCTCCCTCTCTTTCCAATTAATTATGCACTTAAGCACACGCAAAATAGGCAACACATATCACAAACATTTTCCACTTGCAATAGTATTTTGCAATTTGCTTATATCAGTGAGATTATCATTTAGATAAGTCACATTTAGATAAATAAGGAAGGAGGGTAGTTAGGACATGTCTTGAGTTTGTAATTTTTTCTAATATTTCAGTTTTAAGTAGTCGCAGTTGCATTGAATCTATCTGAAGTTGTGCAGTTTTAGTTGAACAGTGTTTTCGTGGTCTCAAAGTTCAACTGCATTTTTTAATTTTCAGAGATTGTAAAGTCTTTTTTATTTCTCATGTCAATGCATCGAATATTTGTCAGTCAGTGTCGTTAAGGGCTTGTTAAATCTCCACTCAATGCAGTGTATTTCCACTGTTTTGAGTAGACCTCAGCTCACTAAATTCCATATATGCTCTGTAAAGATGTGTATGCATATGAGCAAAAAGGAATTACAATATTTCTTACAGTGAGAAAGTGAAACCTATTAACTCATCAATATAAAAGAATCATAAACTATCTCAGGTTGGAAGGGACCCGTAAGGCTCATCAGTCAAATTCCCTGCTTCTTGTAAGCTATCTAAAACTAAACCATATGACTAAAGAGCATTGTCCAGGTGCTCCTTGAACTCTGACAAGCTTGGTGCTGTAACTGCTTCTCTGGGGAGCCTATTCCAGTGACCAGCCACCTCCTCAGTGAAAAGCCTTTTCCTAATGTCCATTTTGAACTTCCTCTGATGCAACTTCAATGTATAATATTCAATATATAACATAAGAACTGTCATTTAGGCACACCAAACATTTGTTTAGTTGGGGTTTTTTTCCTCAAATCTCATTAATTTAAAGGTTAGTACAGGAGCAGAGTTCTCACCTAGTATACTTTCTTAAGCTATAGCTATTAGCTGTTCATAGACTTTCTGAGCCACAGTCTCATAAAATAATAAAATAATAACTGGTAAAATTTTCTGCTGCCTGTTTTCCTACTAATTTGTGAGATCCTAAAACCCTGTAGAATGGGATTTTCTGCTTTGTGACACTTTGGTGGCAAAAAAAAAAAAAAAAGTGCTATCCTTCTCCGGTATGCTATCTTCTAACATATTCAAATTTAGTATTTTTAAAAGTTTAGGTTTTTTTCCTCAAAAATCCCCAGACCTTCCTGACCGGCTGTGATTTAGTATTTAATGCTAAACTGAACAAACTACTGAAAATATTTCTGAAGTTGTTGCCAGCTGTGATTGCCAGTAATATGATAAAAAAGACATGCGCATATTTTTCATTTTCATGTTTCTCCGAGCTCTGGATACTTTACAAGAAAATAACACTAAGTTATTCTTTCTGATTCTAAGCAAAACATTCTCAGTGGTCAGAGCACTCTCTTTCTATTTGAACTGAACCATCACTGAGTGGTAGAAAATGTAGCAGAATCAAAAAATGGAGAGGAAAATTTAAAAAAGAAGGGCCTTTATGTATCTTGAGGAGCTTATTATTCCTGAAATACTTTTCTCAAATATATTCATAATTGAATTAAAACAATTATAAAGCTCCTTGTACTAGAGAATCTTTTTCGTTAAATCAGGAAGAGTCTAAGTAAGAGTTCCACAGCATGTAGGAAATAGAACTAATGCCCCCAAAAAAGGGGGTTAAGACTGAAACTGAGGATAGCATTCCACCAAATGAAGATTTTTCCTGGAAACATTTTCTTTCCATATATCATTGAAAGCTATTAAAAGGGGGGGGGGGGGGGGGGGGGAGGG
>JANRGW010046195.1:0-40737 GCA_024733675.1 Psilopsiagon aymara | reverse complement strand
TTCTCCCAGTTTCCCCCCCCCCCCCCCTTTTGGAGTGGGGGGGAAGAAGGAGGGGGAAGTGAGTGAACAAATTGCGTGGCTGATTTACAGCTTATACCATGACATTATTGTAAATGAGCCTTCCAATTTTGAGTGTATTGATTACATTGACCTCCAAGAGAATTTTGAGGGAAAAAAAACCCATATATACCACAGTTGGTTGGAATCTGTTCTTCAGAGAATTAGAATCTGCATTTGAGTGTTAGATGACCCAATACAATTTGTTAGCATGATGCTTATTCTGTAGCAGTCCTAATTTTTGCAAAGTCACGGCAAAAGTGAATTTGCAAATAAGGGTTAGTTTTGTTCCATTCTCTGGGTTGATGGGATGCCAGATTTCAGATTTCACTGCCATTAGGTGGACTGTAATAGAAAACATGTTTTTCTGTTAGAACTATATTTCGTAGCTATAAGAGACAGCAAAAAGGCAGTCTCTCATTACCCTTTTCTACAGATAAATCCAGGGTGCATATTCACTAGAGTTTATTCATATTGATTTTTCATTTTATAAATCACTTTACCATTGCAGCACCTTGACAAGCTTACATATTAAAGCACATATATTAATATTTACTTGCTGCCTAAAAGCCACACACAGACTGTACTTACTGTCTAATGATACTCAAGCATGAAAAAAAGAGGCTCAAAAAAGAGATGATTACAATGGGAATGTATCTGATTTATAGCCCTCAAATGTGAAATTACTATAGTTGCGGTAATACTCTTTTGCATAAGCTGTCACAAACAGAGAGCAGCTTGGTCTGTAAAGACCCTTTTTCTATAATGGAAGAAGTCAAATGATCTGTTCTTCAAGAGCCAGCAAAAAAAGCAGTAATCATATTTTCCTCAAGATGTCAAAAATAAGGAAGGGAAGCTGCTGAAAGAATGATGCTGCATTTGTTGTGCACCCATTAGGAGATAGTAGGGAAAGGTCTTATTCCTCAGATGGTTGCGTTAGATACGAGCTATGTCTAAAATAACATAAAGAAGACTTTTCCCTGGAGCTTGTGCTTCACTTTTTAGCTGTTTAAGACAAAACCTCACAACTGGAGATGCCTCAGATGCAGTGGCAGCTGGAATACTTAAGGAAGTCATCCCTAAGGAGTGGGGATGGACATCTTCTC
Source organism: Psilopsiagon aymara (assembly GCA_024733675.1). NCBI lineage: Eukaryota > Metazoa > Chordata > Aves > Psittaciformes > Psittacidae > Psilopsiagon > Psilopsiagon aymara. The sequence goes on along the minus strand of JANRGW010046195.1, from coordinate 39,574 downwards.
CTATTGTCTTTGAGGGAATCAACTGAGGGAATCGACTTTTCCTCTCTTTTCTTGGGGCCTGCAGAAGGTTTCCCTCTTCTTGCTTGCTCCTTGATATGAAGGATTGTGCATTCCCTTCATTCACCAGTGGCTGTGGCCCAGTGAATGGGATATTGTGGTCTCTTTGCTCTTCCCAGGAAGGAGAAGTATGACAAAACAACTGCCATTTGAATTGGTGCATGGGGTAAAGATGTTTGCTGGAGCTGGAGATGTGTGTAGAGCTTTCAGAAAGCTTTATGCGCTCAAATATGGTCAGACCTGGTCACACATTTATGTTTTAATATTACTTGAGGACATGTAAGATTTCTTCTGAGACTGTGCTAACATTACTGTAAAATGAGTGCCTTGCTCTCTGTTTAAATAATGTGTATGTTCTGAGGAAATTAATGAATTTATCTTTTTCAAGTAGTTAAGGGTTGCAAATGAAGCAGTGGAGTTGAGATGCTACTTTTATTGGTAACTTATAGCTATTTATAAATTTGGCAAAATTTAAACTTTTTTCTTTTTTTTTAAATTAAATCATTTTTTTTCCTTCCCTTAGTTTCCTTTGTCTAAATATATGAAAATGTAGTTTTAAAAATATAAAAAATTATTAAAAATATAAAAATATATAAAAAAATTAAAAGTGCAAACAATCTTAAGGTTGAGAGAACTGTAAAAGACTTTTGTTGAACTGATGATAACAGTGTTCAAGATTTGTTAAAGATCTTGAGTGTCCTGCCATCCCTATTGCCTGTGACTGACACTCATTCTGGGGTCAGGCTTTGTAAGCCAATGTAGTACTTCTAAACAGGGGTTAAAGTGGCTAGTGAGAGCGTTGGCTAAACTGTAGACAGAACTGGGACTCTCTTCCACCCCTAGCTGAGATTAAACCTACCAGTCAGCCACCTCCCACAGTGTTTAGGTTTCCTCCATAGCTGATGAATTAGAACAAATTCTGTCAAGAGTGCAATTCCTCCTAACCATGTCAAGAAACTTCCTTTTCTAGTAAGTGAAAGAAATCTAAAAGCTGAAGTTCAGGAACAGGGAGGTTGTGCCACTAACTTGGAAAGCACTCTTGTAAAGTGGGAGAATGGAGGAAAAAATTGTTTAGGAACAAAGTTTTTCACTTAAAAAATCCTTTCTTATATATAAAGCTGAAAGCACTTTACGAAATCATGTGATTATTTTGTAACATTTTATGTATGCACAGAAACTGTAAGGAATTTGTAAATTAAATAAGAGCTGTGTTATAGTGGATAAAACCTGTCTATTAAATTGGAGATCAAGCTCTTGTTATCTGTTCTGTCAGAAAGTTTTGCCATCACCTTCAACAAGATGTTTGGGGCCACAGTCCCTGGAAAGTGCATTTCCCACAAGGGCACTTCAGCATGTGATTCAACATTCAGAAATGATTTGGGATTTCTGCTTATTCGCTGTACCCATCAAAGATTTCTTTAGAAATCTGTTCATGTTATTCTGCTTCTTAAGAAGTAATAAAGTGCTTACTGACCTGTGACCTTTCAAATTTATCTTCTATTCCCCTGCTGGCAACAAAAAATATCTCTTTGGATGGGTACAGTTTTCAGGCTCTCTTTCCTTCATCAACAGGGAGGTCCACAAGGTTCTCTCATCGCATAAATACTTGTTTTTTAAAAATCGCTGCAGATTTTTACTGCAATTTACTGTAAGTACTTGTCAGCACTTTTTCTCCTTCCTAGATGTTGTAAAAGCCTTGGATTTTTGTCGCAGGTGTTGCAGCCCTGGTGTGTTTCCTTCTGAGAAAGAGATCTTGTGGTCTGGCTAAAGAGAAGTTACTGTTGCCAATATGATGTGTATTTACATCTTTGATCACTAGAGGTTGTTGTGTACATGCAGGCTCACAAACTGACCGCTCTTCAGGGATGCCTTTGAAGAGAGATAAGGAATTCAGGAGTTGAGGGAGGAGAGGAAAGGGACTTTGTTCGTATGGGAGGTGGAGTCTTGGTCTTTGGATGGATGGTCACTAGTATACTCAGAACATTTTTGTTTTACAGTGAAAGACTGAAAATTCAAGCTCCCTGCCTCTTTGTACAGGTGTAGCTGTATTGGATTATAAAGGGACAAGTTACAAACTCAAAACTAGCATCCTTTGCTCTAAAAGCCTCTAGATTTTAACAGCCTCATGGGTTCAGATGGCATTTTCTCTATGCCGGACCTTGAAATGTGGTGCTTCTTGCAAGACTGAAAACATTCTTCTCTAGTCAAAATTCATGGCTCTTGTGCCAGCCTTTTGCGGAGTCTCTTGGATAACAACATAGATTCACAGGATGGAATAGTGCAGTTTATGACAAAAATGGCCATTTTTTCCTTAAATCTCCAACACACTGACCGGTAAATGCCAATGTGAAATCAAACAAAACAAATGCAAAACCTCACTCAACCCTGCATTCTCAGCTCTCCATGCCCCTCCCCACCCTTAGTGTTCATAGCCAGAGTATGAATCTATTACATGCCATTTTGTAATGGAATCCCAAAGGTCAAAACCTAACAGGGAACAAACTTTTATCCGTTAACACAGAGCAAAGACAGATTTTGTTGCTATAATGTGGCATGGGAGGAAGACATTTGCAGGCACGTGACAGGTAGAACCTATCCAACAGACAGAGATATCTAGGAGACAGGTGTATTATTATTGCTTTTTTATTTTAGGGGGGTTGAATGACAGCTTTGTTTATATACTCACCACAACTGCTGATTATATACTGCCTATGGCAGTGTTTTTTTTGATGGGAAGAGCAGTGACTCTCCAGAAAAAATCTCTATATGAGATGTCCATCTGTCTTTCACAGGCTGTTCTTCAGAGGCCAGATCTGTTAACCTTTAAAATCAATGAGGATGCATTCAAAACCTCTTTGTCTGCTTAGAGCAGAGAAGAAAGTATTCAGTAATCACTATTTATTTCCTTTATGATGGTTAAAGAAACAAACAAACAGAAAAGCACAAGATAGCAAGGCAGCTGTTCTCCCTCTGTATTCTTTCTCTCAATTTCTCCCTTCTCCAATCTTTGATTCCTTTTCAGGTGGGGCTTAGGACAGAAATGGGCTGGAAATATGGTACTGCAGACCTTTCTTTGCAAAGCCCATTTTTTAGTCATGCAAAATGACAAGGAAACATGTTAAAGACCAGAGTATCATAAAAAGTCATCTATCCTGTACTAAAACCACAGGTATTTAGTATAGACGGAATTGTGGAGTTATCCTGAAATGGATGGAGACTGAAGAATTCCACAAAATAAAATAAATGTGGGAGTGAAACAGAGCATTACCTCTTGTTGCCTCCCTCTACCTGCTCTTAGTGAAGCTAAGAGGAAGGAAGAGGAGAGGGGGTACTATGTGACAAATTCAAATACTGTAGGCTTCAAAGGACAGATCAGTGTGCACAACACACTGCTGTTTGTTAGGTGCTTGTTCAGAGTGCAAACATGCTGCCATGTAAATGCTTCACCCCTGGCATGTTCCAGGCCAGGTTGGACAGAGCCTTAAGTGGCATTGTCTAGTGTGAGGTGTCACTTGGTGGGGTGCTTGGAACTGGATGTTCTTAAGGTCCTTTCCAACCCTAACCATTTTATGTTTCTGTGTGTCCTTGTGTTATATTGACCTTGTTCTGGACAATGGAAAGGGACCACTGTGTAATGAATGGCAGACGCCTGCATCTTAAAGCAATTTACAAACTTTTCCATTACTTTGGTTTTCCTTATAAAAACCCGGCCAATCGAGAAAGTCATAAAAAAGCATGACAGAATTTAAATTAAAATCCACAATAGCCTATGTGGAGAAGTGTCCTGTCTCCCAGTTTGAGTAGTAAGGCATCCTTCTAATCAACTAAATATAGCGTGGACATAAAATTATGCAAAAACATTTTAAATTCTATTTTGTACTCATTTTTATGAATGCTCTGAATAATAAATCCCTCCTTTTAATCTTTATGCCATTAGCTCCTACTTGTTTACTACTTTATACTTCACAGGGTTTTTTTGTGAGTTTTGCTCCTTTAACCATGAAGCAGTCAGGGGTTTATATAATTATGAAGTCCTGTGCTTTAAGGAAACTAGGACAAAGATTTCCCTGGAGGAACTGGCAAATAATTGAAAACTTGAGGAAAATAAAACAACAATGAAACATCAGCCACCAGGTTTACAGGTCTCCAATATTTGACAGCATTTGATTTAGTTTGTTGTTAAGTATTTTAACTAAGAGATGTTCTGCGTTTCACTCTGTGCGGCTGTGTTGGGGTTTAGGAAAGTAGATGCAAGATTTGGACTCAGTGAGTTCTGCCCTGTGTCTTACAAGGTTCCCATATACTCATCTGCTTCATAGTTTGTCATCCCTCTCCTATTGTTCATTTCTTTGTCCTCCCACTTCCTTTGCTTTAGGCAATCAGTATTTGTGGCATTATTTGATACCTCCTGTGACTCTGCCAGAAGCAAAATGACATATTTGTCATGCCACTTGTGCTCACTTGTGTGTCTGTAACTCACCAAAATGAAACTTAAGGTGAAATTTCTTCTTTTTCCCTCTTTCTTGGATGGGACAAAGCTTGTGTTTCATTAATCTTTACTATAAAGCCTGAATTCTAGGAAATTCTGCTATGGTTTCTCTTTGCAATATTTTTAGTTAAGATGCTGTATTGGGGTTTTGTGGCAAGGTTTTCTTAGCAGGAGGGAGCTTTAGGAGAGAGTTCTGTGAGAAGACACCAGCAGCTGCCCTCATGCCTGACAAAGCCAATTTCATGTGGCTGTGACAGCATCAACTTTGGTAGCACCTTTGGGACAACATTTAAGAGAAGGTAAAAACCATTGTGCAGAAGCATCTGGGAGAGAGGAATGAGAAAATGCAGGAGAAACAACTATGCAGGCCAAAGACAGTGAATCAAGAGGAGAAGGTGCTTCAGGCGCTGGAGTAGACATTACCCTGTTGCATGTGGACCGAGGTCCTGGCAGGAGTTATGGTTTATGGAGAGAAAAGTCCATGCCAGAGCAGGTTTTCTGGTAGGACTTGTGACCCCATGGGGCACTCACACTGGAGCAGCCTGTTCCTTGAAGGCCTGCAGTCTGTGGAAAAGACTCACGCTAGAGCAGTTCTTGAAGAATTGCAGACAGTGGGAAAGATGAACTTTGGGGAAGTTCAGGAGGGATCATGTCTCATGGGAGGGACACTACACTGGAGAAGGGGAAGAATCTGAGGAGGAAGGAGCAGCAGAGACAGTGCTTGCTAAACTGACTGTAGCCCTGGCTGCTGTTCTCCTGTGCTCCTCAGGGGAAGGAAGTAAAGTCAGGATTAAAGCTGAGCCTGGGAAGATGACAGTGATAGGGGGAAGGCATTTTTGGATTAGTTCTTAGTTCTCATTATCATAATTTGTTTGAATAACAATAAATTAAATTAATTTCCTCATTCAATTCCGTTTTGCCCATGATGGTAATTGGAAAGTGATCACCCTGTCCTCATTTTAATCCACAAGCTTTCTGTTGCATTCTTCTCCCCATCTTGTTGATGGAGAGGGAGTGATAAAATGGCTTGATGGTCAGCTTGGCCAACCAAGGTCAACCTATCATAGATGCCAATTTCCCCTCAGGAGTCTGAGCTATGGTACACTTAGCCCCCCATAAGCTGATCTTTCTTTTCGGAAGTATTGACAAGACAGAAGATAGAGCAATGGCTGGAGACATAAGGCCTCTGAACTACAGTGTCCATATACATAGGAAAAACTTGTTATCATAAAAGTTCACATCTCATACAAAACTTGCTGTGGTTTGTTTATTTGCATTGTTTTTTCATGTGTGTTGGGTTTTTCTTTCTATAAAGGAAACACTTAAAATCTTTTTTTACATATTGAATGATGCTGTCTATATGGTAGTGCTTAATTTTTGTAGAAGCAGAAGCAGTGGAAATCAATACTGCAAGACTTACAATTTGCTAGAGAGTACTCATGATTGCCTTTTCACCTAATTATCTGGGACCATGTAGTCTAATTATTTAGAGAAATAAAAAGGGTGTTTGTAGTCCCATTTGGAGATGCAGAGGAGTATCTGTCCACGCTTTGCAACTGGCTGCATATTATATGTTAAGAAAATGCACATCTGTGAAGAGAAGTAATTTTAACAACAGCTAAGGGGTCTGTGTGCATGTGCATGCTATGTATACATCTCTGAAATTGACTTTTATGCCAGAAGTACGTTTTTCCTCTAAGGCATCATCATTTCAGCAATCACAGTGTGTCATGTTGAAGGATTGATGTAGAAAAACCAGTTAAACTGTAACATTAGAAAGCAATGAAACAAAAGGTGAAAAGTAGGCTCAGTTACTGACCTTAATTTATAAATGGAAATGTCTGACTAGGAGAATTTGAATCAATTATGCTGAGATTTTATTCCAAACTCAGTATATTGTATTAGGAATTTTTGGAACCTAAATTATCAAACTTCACTTATGTGTGTTAGTGGGAGGTTTTAACAGGACTCAGTAACCTTTTCTGGTTTAGCGGATTAATTCCTTCAAGGAATAAGGGAGTGTCCTTAGTTGTAGCTTTCACGTAAGACTGATGATGTTTTTTTGCTTCAGCTGTACAAATCTGTACCTGAAACTGTATTACACCTTTTACTTGCCACTGTTCTTTGCATACTAATGAGACCTCTTTGTTTCTAAGGTTTTTGCAATATCCCAGCTAACTGCTGATGTTAGGAGGCTGAATTTTTTCCTATATCCTAATAACCTTAGAGATTCCCTCCGTACTATGTAAAACCCAGCATATTTTCTTCTACCCTGAAATACTAATCAAGTTGGTGAAAGGCAAAATGGTTCCAGCTTGCATGGAAAGCTGTAGGGTTTTTGGTATGCTGTAAGCAAAGTGGAATAAAATCTGCTCCAGGGGCCTGGTGAGGTGAATGCTGATTCACTGTTAGCTTTGATCTCTGGCTAGAAAGGTTGGCTTATTCCTTACAAATACTCTTTTTCATCTCCTTTACAACTCTTTTCCTAAAAGTACTTAGATGAGTTCTCAAATGAAAATAATTGAGTTATGGTGACTTTAGAAATGTCTGCTGAGCCTTGGTAACCAGCTGTGTGATTGTTCAGACTTTTCTCCAAGTCCAGAGTAAAAATATTGTCCTAATGACATCACTGTTTTTTGTGATAAATGTAGACTTGATGCAGACTGCTATTTACTTCCTTTTGTTAGTATGGACAGCTACCTCTATCCTGAGGGATTTTTCATATGACAGCTGAGCAGACCAGGATAGAAAGAAAGGCAGGCTGAACTGCAGAGGTAAACACACCATATTTATGGGATGCTAAGTCACAGAGCAGGGATCCAGTCACTTACTCCCTCTGCTGGGGTCGGGGGTACATGTTCGCTGTAAGATTTTCAGTGGGATCAGGCTCTAAAAGTCTTAGCAAGGACATGGACATTAATCTTGTGCTACCTTTATCACTTGGGGGAAAATCTATTTCGTGCTCCGAATTATTAAAAGTTCTCATAAACAATGACTTCTTGTTTGTTTGCCTGATTTATTGAATAAGAGATTGAAGAGAGTGAATAGCATATGCCATCCTTTTACTTATTAGCAGTCTGCATAGCTGCTACCTGTACAAGGAATTTTTTTTCATATATACTGATTGATAGGTGCTTCAAGAATCAGATGCATGGGATTTATAAATCACACGCATAGTCAGTGATTGTCTTTTGTAACAAAGTAAATCTAGTATAGTTTAAAATGAATATTTATGAATATCAAAACTTTTCTGGAATCTGGAATTGCAGCAGAAATAACTTGGGTAATATCCCACATGAACCCCTCCAGCTTTTGATTATAACAAACATTCAGCATTCTTCATCCCACCTTACTGACTTTCCTTGACCTCTGCTTTCCTCATGAGCATAAGCAGTGAAATGTGTGCCACCACAGCTCTATGCAAGAGCAACTAACCAATACAGCAAGCTACTATTCAGTTACTAGTGACCTCTCTATAGTAACCATCTCCTGGTGTGCTACCCAAGTCTGGTCAACAGCGGTAAGAGGGTTTGGTGGGGTTGATTCTCTTCTTTTGGAATTGTGTCTTTTCTAACATGAGACCATCACATGGAGAACATGTGATCTTAGAATTATTCTTGAAGCTCTGTGCAATTAAGGACTAACAAAGTAACTGTATAACTAAAAAATTATCACCACCACCTCATCTCCAAAAGCAAATGCCAAAAAAGAAGAAAAGTCTTAATTCTAGGAGTGCTATTTTCAGTGTTTTTATGAAACTGAAATCTGCAGCTGTTATTGTCCAAGTGGACAAGGAACTGGTAAATATCTTAGCAATTCTGAACACGTTATTGTATCTGTTCAAAATAAAGAGGAATTTGGGGAACTTCTGGAAGCTTGTTTCTTATCATCCAAGATCTTATATTTGAGTAAAATATGATTATTGCTTACGAAGAAGCTGAGGGTTCATTTCTCAGGGCCAAACTCTGACCATAGAATCACAAAATAGCTGGGGTTGAAAGGATCCTCTGGATATTTTCTAGTCCCACCCTGCTGCTCAGAGCAGGGTCAGCTAGAGCTTGATACATATCTGATATGAAAACAATAGTTTTGGAAAGGAGTTATACGGTCTGACTTGTCCTGAATTTTAGGAGGCAAGATTTAATGCACCAGGAAATATTATCAGTCTCTGGTCCTACATTACTAATTCTGAAGGTAGAAAAGCCAAAGTTTCTCTCAGGAGTCCAGTTTCAATGACTATTAGTGAGCTGTTCAGACTTGTCTCTAATGCTGCTCTCAAGGACACCATGCCTGGTGACAATGCCTTGTTTCGGGTCCAAGATTAAATTGTTTTGCATAACATCACATCCTTCTCCAGGCCATTCCATCAATATGAAGGGGCCAAGCAGAATTTGTTTTCCAACTCTTTAGTGGCACAGAAAATCTGTCAGAAATGCAGGGATGTTATTCCTACTATTAACGCAATGTGGAAAATATATGACTAGTATGATATGATGTTTGTTAGCTGCATAAGTGATTAATGGTCTTATCATTAAGCTGGAATGTAACCAGCTCCTTCTTGCGGTAGGTCAGATGCTTCCCAATACCCTAAAAGAATAAGTTGCCCTTTAGATGCCACTAGTTTTGTTCTACAAGTAGCTTAAACTGTTCAACAGCGCTAACTGCCAGGTTTAACGTTTCTGCATTGAGTGAGGAATCAGTGTTTGATATGAAACCCTCTACCCTGAATTTTTTTTCTCCCTTTTTCTCCTTCAGTAGATAAATAGCAGCATGGCAATGACACCATGAAGGAAGCTGGTTTCCTTACTTGTCTGCTAGAACTAAGAAGGCTGGAGATCATAATACAAACTGGCTTTCATGTTTCAAACCTTGTACACAACAGAACTATTGCTGGCCCTGCTGTCCAATGGGTATCTTGCCAGCAGGTGCAAATTTATAATCCTTTAGTTTAAAAGCACAGTGAACATGATCTTTAATACGCAGTTTGGATCTCAGAAACCTTTGCATCATCCACACTCAGCTGCTGTGTTCCTTATGTTCCCAGGCTGTCTTCTGTTTCTTGCTACTTCCCAGTTGTCCTCCCATCCTTACATTTTGACCTTCATTTTTTTCTCTCAAAACCAAAAAATAAACAGCTGTCTACCCACCCTTGCAACTAAACTCCTGTTTTACCTTGAGGCAGATACTAATATGCATGTGTAATGAATTCCAGGGTTGAGGTTCCTACATAGTTTATACTCACAGCTCAACAGTGTTATAGAGCTCTATTTTACAGGATGCCAACAACTTCATGAGTTCTCTTTAGTTTGTAGTCCAAATCTGCTGCTTAAACTGTTAATTTGCCTTGTTTGCTTACAAATAAGCTATTTATTTTTTAAATTAACCCTTTTTGGCACTTTACTGCTACTTCCTCAATACAGAGTGTTTAACATCTGTCACAGGTTTGTCTTGCTGTCAGAAAATATACAAAAGCTACTGCTTCCTTAAAATGACAGAAGCCAAGACTGTTATTTTCTCATCACACATTGCAGCCCCAGACTTTCCGGCACACTTCAACTTACTTACATAAGTAAACTGATTTCAAGGGGCCTATGCACAGGAATATGATAGTGCCCCCCTGAGTGTTGGTGTGATTTTGCCTATGATTAGATATCTCTGCAACCAGTGTCATTTTGTTCAGCTTCAGTTGATGAAGCTGTAGGTAATATGAGCGTTTTTAGATCCAAGTAGAGTGGCAGGTGCACAAGAGCTGCAGGTTTGTTGTGAAACAGCACTGTTTAGTTGATACTCTTCTTGTGCGCTCATCATGTCCAAGAGTTATCGAGTTTGCCAAGGGATGGCTATTTAATTCTGTAAACAAAATCCTGCCACTAAAGCAGGGGAAATAGTCATCTGCCTGTCATGGGTTCAGTAGTAGTGCCTGATGGACTGCCTTTTTTTAGTCTGATACAGTAAGGCTTCAAAGGTCAATCAAGCTTTGATTTGATATTTTCTTAGCCACAATGAACGCAAGAACTCCTGGAGATAGACTATATCCTCCATAAAAGCATTGAGGTATTAAAATCCTAAAAACCTAGATATTTGCTGTTTCAGTGTAACATACACTTCAAGACATCCTGTTTTCCTGGCAATACAGAGTAAAATCTCAAGATGCATGGATATGTTTGCCTTCAGTAACATCCTAAATGCGATGATAAAATTGAAGCTTATGGAAAAAATACTTTTCCTTTATCAGGTACATTATGCTTGGTATAAAAGTTATGTTGATAATTTGCCTGGTTTTGTGTCTGCTCTTTATTTCCATATCAATATTAAATTTGAGATGTAGTGGGGGAATGGCTGTAGACAAAATCACCATGCTGTCTAAAACTGGGGTCACGCTGAATCTGAGTTCAGGCTTCCAGAACTCTAACAAAAATGCCCATCACTGACCTTTGATAAATTTACTGTTCAGAAAATAGTAAAAGGTGGGGGGTTTGCTTTTGATTTTTTTGTTTGTTTTTTTATGAAACACAATATTTTCTTTCCACACCACCTTACTTATCCTGAATTGGTTTCTGTCTATCTTTCAGCTAGTATAAACTTGGCATAAACTCTGAATTACTGGGTTGGTTAGATAATGTCACACTTGTGTTAAATATTCAGTGGGAGGTGTTCTTGCCCATGGCAGGGGGGAATGGAACTAGATGATCTTAAGGTCCTTTCCAGCCCTAACTATTCTATGATTCTATGTCAGATCTAAATCAAATGCATATTGAAAATATACTCATTTGATAGTCACAATTATAATGAACAACCTAGGAATGGAAAGGATAAAACTGCTTGTTGGCAATATCAGTCCTTTTCTAAATCAAATAAGCAGGTGATTAAATGACTCAGAAGTGTCTGATAATGGGCTTATGCCAGGTCATAGAGGAGTTACTAAATGCCCACCTTTAAAGTCCTTGAATTATTCCCATTCTGTCCAGGGACTGCCTCCGGGTGGGTCAAGTACTTTTGTTTCATAATATTTCCAAAGTACTAAGTTGCAGGAACTTGCCAACCTGCAAGTTGATGAAGGAAATCAGAATAAACTGTTGCCTGCACATTCCTATATAGTTCATTGAACACGTCAGGAGCTTTCTTCCTTCTCTTTCGCAGCCTCTTCTGTATTTAATACTTTGTCCTATGTTTTCTTGATTATACTGGCACAACTCTTTGTGCATCTGTATAAAAAATTAAACCCCCAAAATGGATCTCGGTGAAGCAGTGTGAACAAAGCATGTGACTGGGTGGTTTTTTTCTGTTTTAAATGACTCTGCTTTGATAAACTTCAGCAGACCCCCTGCAAAATGTGAGCTTTACCAGTGAAGAGAATGAGAAACGGGGGTACTAAATGTTGTTTGATCATCTGGAAGTTGAAGATGACTTATGCACTCTCATCTGCAAATGCTGATTGTTAAATGCACTTTACCTCCAAAGCATTAAGGATTATTACTAACTTAAAAATAGATGAGTGAACAGGTACATCTTGGTGACAGTAAAAAAAAAGACAGTGATATACACATAAATAAAGTCATTTACCGCAAGTGTATAGGGAGATCTTTTAGCTTCCTTCTGTTCCTCATTATCAAGGGGTAACAACAGCTCATACAGCATTTACACAATGAAAAGGACCATTTGAAGGCAATCTAAGTAACCTGCAGTTACCAGGAACATTAAAAAAAAAAAAAAAAAAAAAAAACAACCACATTTTACTTTCTCACTACTGTTAAAAGCTCAGTTTTAACTCGAGAGGGGGAAGAGGTAATTTTGGAAGCCTGTTTAGCTTGATTTATTTGTGGCTTGAGAGCTCAGATACAAAGGCATATTTGCAATTTAATTCTTGCTGCAAGGCTTGCCAAATACCCTGGGACTTTAATGAACCTGAGCAGGAGGGCGAGACTTCTTTACTTATGAATATGCTTTAAATTAAAAGTACCAACTGGCAGCAGAATTTTGAAGGCTGGGTGCACAACAGGGGGAAAGAGCAAATGGTAGAGCACTGCTCATATCTGCAATCGAGGACATTTTTTATCCCTGGAAAGGTGTGCCCTTACAGAGACTTTGAACAGATAATTTTTTCCACCATGCTGCTCCTTGTCCTTTTTCCTGAATGCAGATTTAAAAGCCTGCTTTATTGTTTCTCCATTTTGATGTATGCTGAGCACCAGAGTCAGAGCACCTTCAGCAGTGGGTGCTTGGCTGCCAATGCCCTAAGAAGCAGAAGGAACTTTGGAAAAGTTGAAAAATAAAATTCAGCTCTGGAAATTGTCTGTCCACATAAGTCACTTCTTCCTTATGGTAAAACTGAACTAATGATTTGTTAAAAAAAAAACTAAAACAGAGAGCCCAGTCCTGACAAAGACGCAGGCAGGGTCCTATGGTGCAAGTGGACAAAACTAGACAAGCTTTCTTTGTTAATGATAAACATAGAAACTATTTTTCCCTAAATCTGAAAGTAGTCATGCTTTCTCTCTGGCATGGAATAGACTTAACTCTTCTTTTCTTCCCCTCCCCTTGTTTTGAAGTTGCAGTTTGAAATGTTGGTGCACCTTGCTTCTGACATGCCTTGCTGTAGCTTTTGACATGTATCAGTAGCAGTCAGCAGGTGTTTGCAGGAAGCAAGCCCTGTGCCCTAGCTGCCACAGCGAGGTTTTCTTCTTTCTGAACTCTGACTGGTCCCTCAGGTTAGTGTGAATTGCAGTGCACATGCAAGTGCCGTGAACGTACTCCAGCCTTGCCTGTCTCCCAAGTAGATTCCTGCATTTCTCTCAACGTAGGAATCCTTCACGCTCCTGGGACAGGACAAGCAGTTTTCTGTGCTGCTTGAAAGGAAGCAGAAAAAGATTTCATTTTTTCTGTTGCAGCTATAAAGGGAAGTCAAGGGGTAAGCTCCTGGTTGTTCCAGTCCTTAAAAAGGCATACTTCTATCAGTGAGATAAGACTTTATCTCATTGTGATTGGTAAGGATGCTTTAGCACATATTACCATCTAAAGGTTAAAATATAAGCCCGCTTGCAATTAGAATAGCAAATATACTTCATACAGATGTGGCAGTATCAGTCAACTTAGTGTCTTGAAACAGCCTTAGAAGATGAACAATTGTTTTAAAATCTCATACCTGACAGCAGACCAGTACTGGTTCTTAACATCACCTTTTTTGGAGAAACTCCAGAAGAAATGTGTCACTATTTGAGACCTATTCTGAGCTCAGGTGTGAAGCATATTTCATTTAGGAGAGGAGCAAGATCCCAAGGTGGGGTTTGCTTCCCAGGAAATACCCATCAGTGAGCCCTTGCTCCTGTGAACCTGAGGGCTGTTAGCTTAAATTCATCAGCAACTGCTAATTACTGTGGTACAGTGGAAGGGGAGAGTCAGTCTCCAGAGCACTGCTGTAGAATAAGTAATAATGTTAATAATGGTGTGTGAAATAGCTAATGTCAAATCTACATTAGGAATTACTTGCTTTGCAGGTGTTAAGAGGGTCATACTTGTCGGTATTTTTTTTGCCAGTGATTCTGGCATTAATTGGCAAAGAAAAAAAAATCATGCTTTTTAACCATGAGTCTTTCAGCATATGTAGATTTTATGCAGTTATTTGAAAAGAGGTATTTGCAAAAAGCCTTAATTCTGGAATTTATTTTTTTATTTCCCCAAAGAAATGCCTGCATTTGCTGATTGCTGGGTCATGGTCAGGGCTCACCTCTATTGTTGTTATTCATTTAGTGAGCTAAAAAGAGTTCTTTAACTGCCTGCAAGTTCTAAATGAGCCTAGACTTATTTTTGTGCAAAATGCTGCTGTGCTCTCTGAGATGTTAACTACAGCAGGAGGTGCTGGTTGGTCTAGAGTTTAGAAATGACACCACTTTTTTTGAACTCTCAATTTTAGGGAAAGAATCATGGATTCATTAGAATAAACATGAAGCACCACTGTCTTAAGAAAATAATAAAAAAGAAAAAGGAAAATGAATAAAGCTGGGATTCTATAGAGCTGTTATTGAAAACATATTTTTTCCATATGGATGAGAATCTTGCAATGGAAGGACTGCTTTAAGGTGACCTTTTGATCAGAAATTTTTGATGTAAAAGTTTTTGAAGCAACTCTATGACATACAGATTTAAAATCTTAATTTCATTCCACTGTGTTTTATAATCTTGACTTCTGTGGTTTCTAAGCTATCCTGATTTTAGATGATAAATATTTTTCATTGCTGTATACAAATATAGCCCAGAAGTGTTTGTTTTGTCTTTGGGTTGTTTTTAGGAAGCTTGCTAACTGAATTGTATAATGTTAGATTGATACCATGGCTTTATACAATCAAATGCTGTCTTACTGGAGAACTTGGGGTGAGAGTAAAATATGGAATAAATTGTAGATTTGCTCTGGTTTTTGCTTTGTCACTATACTGTGTGCGTGGACGAGTCCTGGAGCTCAGACTGTTATGTTTGGCAGATTGCTTCTAAAACAGCAGCTTGAATAAAATCATCCCAGGCCTCTCTGAGTCAAAATGAGTTCTGGTCACTGGGGAAAACTCTGCTCAGTAGGCTGGATAATGTCATTTCACACTGTTCATTGGAGGAATTAGGAAAGGAAGTTAGCTACTTTTCTATATCAAACAGCTTTCTAATCAGCATTAAAAGCTGCTTTACTAGTTATTGTTCTCTCTTTAGAAAACACTGCTCAATACTTGTAATTTTATTGTTGAATTTTCAACATTTTTAAAGGATAGATTCTCAGCTCTGGCAGCCTACACTGTCGAATAGAGTCAGTAAATCACGAGTGATCCTTTCGTTGCTCCTGTAAGTGATCAGTTAAAGAAGCATAGGTTTTACTTCAACCTACACCTGACTCCAACCACTAGGTGCGCATGCATTTGGATATTCTTGGGCAGACATAGGTTGTACTTAACCTAATATGTGAGAGATTTTGGGGTGAAGTAAAATGAATTTTCATTGTGTTTCTAAATTTAGTCTTCCTTCCTAACTAGCACAGCTGAATTCAAACCCAGATAGGATTTAGAAGAAACACAGAGAAAGCTTCAGAAGGTATAACCATCAGAGAGGGTGTTCCATTCCAGCTAATCAGAGTTTTATTTCCCTTGTCTCTACTTCTTATCGTATCAACTGAACTGTGCTTTTGAGTAATAGTTTAAGAAGTGGACTTGTACTCAAATATTGCTTGCCAAAAGGAATTCCATGAATTTTTGGAATGAAATGTTTTGTAAATGAAATGTTGCTTATTTGGAAAATCAAATTTCTGGATATGCATTCTTTGAAAGTGTAACAACCACATATTCAACAATAAGTTACTGATACCTGACTATAATACTGTAACACACAACTTTGATGCTCTCTCCTTACACTGCCTGCCTATATCACAACATCTTATTTTAAGGCACCATAGCATTGATGCGGAAGTGTTTTGGAGTCCTTGATGCTCAACTGGAACACAGAAAATGACCATAAATACATAATCAAAACAAGAACGTCTGCATATTTTTTTTCTCGAAAAGCTACCCAATGTTTAGGTGAATTAATCAAGTTTGATGCACTTTTTCTTCTTTACAGAACAGCTGTCCATTACCACTAGTGCCATTCAAAGCCCTTTTCTGACAATGAAGCAATAGTAGCTGTAGTACTCTCTGATGCTAAGTGACATGAGCAGCACCTAGCACACAGACCATTAACTAGTAACAGAGATGATGCTGCGCTGCATAAAAACGTACTGCCTTGTCGGATGCCAGCCTGCAGAAGAGTTGAGTGGGAAGGCAACCAAATGCATGAAAACAGGTGCTGAATAATGCAATAGGGAGAAACCCCCCAAGGTGTTTCTTTGCATGTGCCCCAAAGCATGGGCACAAAATGTGTTCCCATCTCTCTCCTTTGTTATCATGCATATTAAAATGTCCCCATCACATCAGGGGAGCCTATACGGTACACTTCACAGTAAGGGTTCATCTGATCAAATAGCTCTACCAATCTGCCATAGTCTATATGCTCCGACAGTTTATGTAGAAGAGGCCGGGTATTAAAAGAGCCAAGCGTAACATTATCTTGATGTGAGAGCCTGGTGTGCCTGTTACTTCAGATCCAACTAATGCACCTATGAGGAGGACATCCCAAACATTGACACTTGTGTCTCTGCCTCCCACACATAGCAGCTGTGCAGTACTAATAACCAAGTATGTTTTGTGTTGCTTTTTTTCAACCAGCTCTTGCAAACTTCATCTAGTGGCTCCAGCTCTGATGGAGGAGTCTGGGAATGCAGCTTAACTTTCTAAGGTTGACACAAAATTCCCCTGTTGCCTTAGGCCTGTCTTTGAGACCCAAATACTTGGATTTGAGGACTTGTTTGAAAGTTTGGAAGAATCTGAGCTTGTCTTCATCCACTCTGTCTCAACTTTCACGAGGCAAAATCAGCTATTGTCTCCCTTTACCTCTCTGATGCAGGTTACATGATTCTTGCTATCGCAAGTGTAATCACTGTAAACTGGAAGCCTTTCACTTCAGGAGGATTCACAACACTTTCAATTGTTCTCTGTTTGCCAACAGACAGTAACTAATGCTACTGGAGACTGCTTTTTCCTGTTCCCTTAGATATCTACTATGCCTGCACTCCTACAGTCTCCCCAAGGAGGACAACACACAAATGCATGTTGATTTAGCTTTGACTGTTATATGACAGACACAAGTAAATATTCAGACTACTTGACTAGTTCCAGATGCAGTGGCTGTCTCCTATGGAAATATATAATCTGCAAATGATCAATGTGATATGGAACTGAGTGAGGGCTGCCTCACTGGGTTATTATTAGACAATAAAGCAATAGCTGCAGAAAAAGAAAAAAAAATAAAATTGCTTCGGAATTCTCAGCTCTGATCTGCTGTTACCTTTATACAACTCATGTCTTCTGAGATGTCTGCACTGACTATGACCTATTTCTCTAAGCAAATTTCAGTAGACAACTGCATGTAAGTATATGACAGTCCTTTCTGTGTGTTGTATAAAAATGCAACAGAACTTTTCCAATATGTCTTCAGCTAATGGAATTTGGAATAAAAATGCCACAACATCCTATGTCTGGAAATCTGAGGGGGAATATGAGCACTATTTCATCCCAGGTATCTTGCTTACATATTCCATGCTGGGAAACAGAATGGCCTCTCTTCTTTCACTGGGATGACTGCATGGAATTCCCCACTCTGGCAAAAGCAGTGGTCAGGTTCTTAAAAGTCTAAAGCTCTGTTTGATGATGGCGAGAATAATTTTGTTCTGCACATTTAGTTGCCAGTCACATCCTTGTTGGGATGAACACAAGTGTCTTGTGCTTTCCCCCAAACACAGATTTATGCAAAAACAGTATCTCCTGCTGCCAGGACTTACTCCTTGTACCAGCTGCTGATGCTGATCTAAGTCTGAGCAGCCATGGACCTGCGTTACTCTGCTCAGGAAGACTTGTCTGAGAGCTGAGCTACGTTTTCAGTACACGGAATAGTTGCAGAAACAGATTCATCACCCACCCTTTGTGAATGTTGTGTGGAATCAACTGGCTATTCCTGGAGGCAGTTGAAGCAGCTGGGGAAGGGGACTTCAGCTATAATGAGTTATCTGTCTGTACAACCACACACACAGCCAGGCGGTGGGATTTGGTCCACTTTTGTAAATTACAGTGAGGTAATTAGGACAGGTTGTGATTGAACAGACAACTGCTCACCGGGACTTTGGAGGCACCAGCACCCCTCTTGCCTCACCACAGTCTTCAGAAAGCAGTTGGATGATGATGACTTCTCCTCACTTAATAACCATACCTAAATTTCAGCCAAAGATGTAAGGCTTCATAGTCTATTATAATATATCAACCTACGTAGTACAAACATTTAATTTTGGTTTAGTGCTAATACTTTCTGCCAAAATATCTGACACTTGAATGTTTATTTAAAGCAAATTTACTTGGAGTGGAAAAATGTAGTCCAACATATAATGCTGAAAGTATGCTTGAATCCAGAGTCTCTATAACACTACTGGTAACTGCCCGTTTCTATGTTGCTGTTTGATTGTTTTTCAAGTAGGTTCACATAAAGCAATTCCTCCTGATGTCCCTGGAATAGGATCATACTTTGAATCCAAGCTTCTGTTCAGGAAGATTGATGCTACATGATACAAAGTTTGCACACCATGCCATGTGTCAGTGTTGCCTTGCATATTCATGGGCCTTAAGGCCTTTTTAGGGAGATTGGGATTTTTATGGAATTGGTGGTAAGAGCTGTCCCAGGACTTGAAATACTTGCTGATCTGAGCTGGTTCTACAGTCAATGGTAAATAATTCAAATTAAAGTACTTTCCTCTATACGTACCAGTATTAAGGAGACTTCATTTACTTACTTTCAGTGATTTCATCCTCTGCTGTTCTCACCCTGCATTATTCATGTGCAACCTTGCAAATTGCTTCTTGTTCTTGCAACACTGATATAAATCATAGGGCTATTTTCTCTGGAGGACTTCAGCCTTAAGCTCCACAGCTTGTTTTCAAATGAAAACCATGTTCAATTAAGGTGATTTGTTTGCTGCACAAAAATTTAAGTATCTCATACTGTCATTTATAGAGAGGGAAAACTGAGATGATATAAACACAGCATGAATATGTCTTGGATTTTCTTCCTTCACCTGTCTCTTTTCTAGACATTTCCAGCTGAGATACAGTCTGCTGGAAAAGGGGTGTGATGACAGCGCTACCAACAGCGTAGGCTGTGAGGCGATCTGCTTTTGTAAATGACTATAACACACCACCATACACAGTTGCTTGTCTCTCTTCACAGAAGTGGAGAAAATGCTAGGATGCATCTTGCATACACTGGCTTGAAGTTAAGTTCCTAAGTAAATAACCTTGTTTTCGAGTTTGCTTGCTAGATACTGACCAAAGGAAAAGTGAAGCTGGAAATAATCATCCTTCACTAGTATTGTTGGCCTTGTGGGGGAGAAAATACATGACATTGCTTTGAAACAAGGTATTGTCTGGGGGTTTTATGCCTCTCTCACAGGAGGAGTAAGAAGCTTATTTTGCAAGTGAAAGTTCAAAGCACTCCAGTGGTCCTGTGTTGGTCTGTTGGTTCTTAATGTTTCTGCAGAGACTATCAGTGGCTTAGCTCATTGTCCTGCTTTGAGCAGCTCAGCCTCCTGAGCTGGGTTTGCTGCATATCCTTTGAGTAACTTCTAGTCCTCACTCCTGTAAAAATTGGTCAAGCTGTCACTGCTTTGCTTTCAGACACAGTCCCCATCACAAAGCTTGTTTGGCTAGAAAAAGTGGAATTTCTCTTTCCGTGAAGAGGCCGTGAGGAAATAAGTCATCTCTTGTCACAGAGCATATCATCTGGCCTGTGAGCCTAAGAGACCTATTTGATATATTTGGCTGACACTTTTTCTTTCAGCATGGGTGGCTGTTCAGCTAATACTATGCAGGTTACTGGAAGGGAATCTCACATAGCTTCAATCTGACTTTTTGACTTGCAGCAGCTCCATTCTTGTCTCTATGTGTGGAAGCCTTTTGCTTCTCAGGCTGCAGATGAGTTTAGCTCTCTCTTGCCTTTGCCTCTGCTCCATTTGCACCAAAGTGAATGACTTTTCTGGGGCAGGTAATGGGGCAGGAAATGGAAAGTCTGGCCAGTGAATCTACTTGGGCAAACCTGTCATAGGTGTGATCTCAGGGCCAGCCCCTCATAAGGGTGAAGCAGAATTCCTTGGTGTTTAGCACTTACAAACTTCCAGATTTTACTGTTGAAGGAATTAATTAATCATTGTTTTCTGTCTTTATGTAAATTAATACTGCTTTCTGGCTTTCTTTACTGTACACTGAAGGGTGGGTTGGTTTGTTAGTTTTTCCTGATTTCACTAATATCTTCTAAAGTTTATCATTAAAATATCACACCTAAGAGGAATTTGCAGGGTGAGAAATACTGTTACCATGTCCCACAAGGAGAGAGAAGTATATTCAGAGTGCACATCAAGTCCATTCAAGCAAAAATCCCTCAGTACTGTTAGAAATTATTTCAAATTGCATTAATTTTTAAAAACATTAATAAATAAATTATATAAAATATATGAAACATTAACTTAATTGCATATGATATTAATGTTGAAATTAGAGTAGGCTTTGAGTTTTGTTATTCAAATTAAGTAAAACACGTTAAAATTCTCTTGACTCTATTTTTTCATTGTTGTGTAACAGATATGCCTTGCCTAATACCATCACAACTTCTAAAGAGAAGGGGAGAATACTGAATACATCCGCATATGTTGAGTACTCTCAGTTGTCTGGTAAGACAGTAACATTAACAGAGCTATTCTGATCTGTATTCCATGTTCAGTTAAATCACAAAACCAAACTAAAATGTAGTGGTCCTTCAGCCGTGGAATAAATAAAAATCCTATCTTTTTATATGCAATCAGAATTACACCCCTTTTCCTGAATGGACATATCCCTGTTTGTATCTTTAAAGCTTACAGGTCTGACTTGCTGAGGACTTGGAATTCATGAGAGGAGCAAGGGGGATGAATAGATGAAGCAAGGCTGGTATGTTAGCAGTAAAGAAATTAGGAGAAATAAGGTGGGAAGATGGTGTTCCTGAAGGCAGTAAGTACGGAAGTGGATGACAGAATACAGAAGAGAAGCATGTATGACGATCAAGTGTAGAGTCTGTACACTGGCAGCCGTGTTGCAACTTACTGTAGGTCTGATGTTCAGGTCACAGTTGCAATCCTGTTTTTGGCCCTGTCTGTCCCTCTCCCCATCCATTTGCTCTGCTCCTTGAATTTTGTTATATAAACTCTTTTCCTCTTTCAGAAAAGCAGCCAATCTGTGTCTGGTAATAATGGTAACTGCAGCAAACTGACCTGGACTGTTAGGGTTGCTCTGGGATGCATCCCGTACTTTTATGAAATCATGCAATGGTCTCTAGTTAACAAAACCTGATCATAGCAAAGTTTTTTGCTGATAATGAATAATGGAACACATCACTCACATATACAATTTAAACACTGAAGGTTTTCGGAGAGGGAGGAGTAAAGCAGTGGTGGGCACAGCTCTGTGGCTCACAGCTGTTCCAGTTTTGTGGCAGTCGAGTTGCTCCAAAACCTGTTGTGCATTTTCAGCTTTAAGAAAGACACTTGTATGCACACTTGTTTACTTGGATTGAGAAAGAGCCAGTAAGTCCAGCAAAGCATATCAAAACTGATAAACTGTGGGAAGCTTGATAAGGCTGTTTGTTGTCCCAGCCTCAGAAGAATGGGACTTGGCATGGAAAACTGGGGGTAGAGAAGGAAGGTATGAAAACAGACTATTGGGAAAATGCACTGATGAATAAAAGGCTTACAACTAACCTATAGAACTGGTAGCTATTGTGTGTAAAAAAAAAAGGGTAAATGGATCCTGTAATTAAATTGAACTATGTATTAGATATATGGAACTGTTATTTTGTCTTTCTGTAAATGTGAAAGATACAAGTTTAACCTATATGTTTCTGTGAAATTTCCCTTTCTAGGTCAGCCATTGTATTTATTTATACATATATGTAAATATATTACCTCTGTGTGTGTTGCTAATCACTTTGTATTAATGTGACCAAAGCTGCTAATCTCCATTCAGAGACTGGAGGAAAATCTGTAGGGTGCTAGAGGGACATTAAGGAAGCTGAATGGAGTTTCCATGGAGCTAATTGATATACCAATAACAAGACAGAGAAAATACAGGGGAAATAAAAAGACAGAGGCCATTAATATTTAATGTCAGGTAAAATGTAAGTGTATTTTATTAGTAAAAATAAAAACCACAAGGAATATGCATTTGTCGTTAAACTTTTTCATAGAATTTTTAAAATTTCTGTGATGCTGTTGTGTTGACACTGGCCAGGAGCCAGACTCCTCACACAGCTGGTCACTTGCTCCCCTGACCAACTGAATGGGCAGAAAATGGAAGGTGAGAAGATTCATGGCTTGATAGAAAGAGAGGTTAATAGGGAAAGTGAAAACTGTATGCACAGACAAAGCAAGATAAGGAATTTATTTGGTATTTCCCTTCATCTGGCAAATGTTTAGCTGCTTTAAAGAAAGCTGGACCTCAATAAGCTGATCTGTAAATTGGGAAGCAAGTGCCATAACCAGAATTATCTCCATTCTTTCCCCTTCTTTACCTGAGAACAATGTCATATGGCATGGGATGTTCATTTGGTAAGTTGGGGACAGTTGTCCTGGTTGTGTCCTCTTCAACTTCTTGTCCACTCCAGCCTATGCGCTGGATGGGCATAACAAGACAAATAGAAAACCTCTACACCGTGCAAGTGTTGCTCAGCAATAACCAAACCACTGGTGTGCTATCAATACTGCTTTTGTCATAATGGTATGACACAGCACCATATGGACTGCTATGAAGAAAGTTATTTCATTCCCAGACAGAGGGGGAAAATACATTCTTAAATACTGGGAAATCTTGTTGGGCAAAGAATGGTTCTCCCAAACCAATGCAGTACATGTCCCCCACTCATCAGTGTGTCATTGCAGTAAATTTGCCCAAAGTAATTCCTGCCAAGGTAGGTTGTGAGGTAGGGTCAAGAAGAAAGAGCGTTCTGGCTGGGATTCCCAGTTGTTTTGTCATCAAATGTCTCAAAAAAGCGCCTGTGTGCCCTGACCAGATAGAAGGCTCAGGAAGAGCAGACCCCCAGTTTCTACTCGGCACAATTATCTGTTAGCTCACAATGCCTACCATTAGTATTCTGAATTCAGCTGCACAACCCACCAGTCACTTCATGTCAAGATAAGCCTTTTTCAAGCTGAACCTAACTCAGAGACCTTAGTAGGAGCCTAACTTGGAGACCATCTAAATTATTCTCTGTAGGAGTTATTCTCCCCTCAAACAAAGAGAAACCCTCCTCCCAACTTCAGAGGAAGTCTGCACTTTATTTGTGTTGTGATAGATAAAAATAAATACTGTGTGGCTGTAGTATTTCCTAGCTTGTGAGATCTCTGTCAAAGACAAAATAGCCAGTATTCTCAAGGGGTGTGTGTATATGGTTGGTTCGTTGGTTTATTTTACGCAGTGTTAGTCTTTACAGAGCCTTTACAGTATTTACTTAAAACAGTTCATGACCTGACTTGACACATAGCTACCTGCAAGTGAGATTGGGAAATAGTGAACATATTACTAGATAGTAGTACTTCTAAACTGACATATATTCTCCCTTCAAAATGTATCAGAGTCCAGCTGCAGATAATTGCCTCTAAAATCTCAAATGTTTGAGCTGGTACTTCTAATTGAGGGAGAACTGGCTCCCAAGTTTGTATAAACTCTGAAAACTGCCTTCAAGCTTGCTATATAATTTTGCTTATTCATACTGAAAACTATCACTTCAGTTTTGTGAAACACCATGTGTTCAGAAAAACAGTTAACTCTCAAGATTTGGACAAAGGAAATGACGGGAAATAAGGGATTTGCATTAGACATTTGCCCTCAGAGTCAAACTGTGATCTGTGCTGTCCTGTTATCTTGATGGTTTTACAGGAATGGCAATTGTAACTTCACAATAGAATTTAGTATATGGCTCTGAATAGTCACTAATTTAAATGTAGCATACGTTTGTTCAGTATGTAGTACATCTTCATGTACTTGTCTATGGATACACACATCCCTACAAATAGACATAATGCTTACTCTTATATATGTATTTTCAGAATGGTCTCACTTATTGACCAAGATACAGAAAACTTGCCACAAACCCCAAGGACTAATTCAGCTTTTCCTGTAATGGTTTGAGCACCTTAAGGTGCAGAGTATAACCCTCAGACAGGGGTAAAAAGGTGATACAGAAGCCTTTTTTGCTCTCAATGTGCATGTCTATGCACTCCGTGAAGGTGTGCGTTGAACATTTTAAGCTTTTAAGCTCTAATTCTTTAAGCATTTAACTTAAAAACTGCTGCCCAAAGAGGAAACGATTTCATAATGTTTTTTGACATGTCATATCACATTCATAACTTAAAAGGCAGCTGCTTCCTAACACTAACCAGTGTAGAAGCAAGTTTTAGACCACTGCTGTGCATAAGCAGTTATTTATTTTCCCAAGTCAGGAAAACAGCTTCATATTGAATGACAACATTAGCTGGCTCTGTGATCAAAAGGCAGCATGACTCTTGTATGCTTTCATACAGTTATAAAAAATTGAACTCAAACCACATTCTTTGGAAAATACACTAGGCCTGTCGCTAGCAGGGAATGCTGGACGCAATAGTTTAAATTCTGAATTTAAAGTTTGGGGCTGCATTTCTACCGGATTTTAAGGTTTCAAAAAAGATTTCCAGAACAGGCTAAGGGCCCCTCCTTTTACAAATCTTGGTGAAGTTGAAGCACCTGAATGATTTTGGCAATATTGTTAAATGCTCTTATTCTCATTCCATAAGGTGGCTGTGCTTGCTGGATGTGAGTTTACTGACGCACAGCAGTCTGTGTGATTAGGCTGCTGCAATGTCTCTTGTCAAATGATCACCACAGTGCTCAGTGGTGTTTCTGATGGAGATTTCGCAGCTACTCTAGAAAAAGGTTCTGCAGCACTCTGCATTTGCCCAGAAAAGCTGCCCATGCAGGAATCAGCAGGTCCCTCAGCACAGTTTCTGTCCTACTGGCATGACCCTGGACTATCTTCAAGAAGCTAACATTGTGTAGTGAGTATCCACCTCTACAAAGCTTCTGCATTCTTGCACAAGGGGATCGCCACTTTCAGGAAATGTAATGCCCCTTCAAATACAGGCTCTTGTCAGCTGCTCTATAGCAGGTGTCAAAGCATTCACTGACATCCATTGCTAAGGGGAAGTCAGGTTGAACATGAGTCCGGTCTCTGAGACCTGCCAACAAAAGCCAAAGACTGCACAAGGTGGCCAGCACAGGTAGTTGGCTGATGGCCTGAAATAGCCAATATCAAAAGCTATGAAGAACTTGATATGGTCCAAAGAATGAATAAATACCTCACTGCATGCAAATGTTTCTGAGATATTTAATGCCATTATTTTAAGTGACCCTTCTAGGAAAAATGGACCAACCTAGGAGGACTGCCAGAAAATTAACATAACATTTCTGCTTCTTTTATGCAATAATAACCAAAGGGACACCTGGAGGGCCTATAAAACAATGGTGACATTTGATGTCAAGTGCAATAGTTAGAGGTTTGTGCTGTAGATTGTCACACACCCTGGTTCCAAAGCTACCATAATTTGGAGCAGGATTTTTAAGATCTGGTCCATTTCTACACCACAGATGGCTTAATATCATGCTAGTTATTTTGTCATTAGATTTTATTTGTAAGGGATGGCACTACACAGTACACTGGGCCCATAAACACGAAGGGGTGCTTTGTTTTTTTCACACTGGTTTTCTTTCCACTGAGATTCTGCTGGGAAAGGTTGCTTATGTGAGCACATGTTTATGTGATAGCTGCCTAAGGATATTGCCATTCTACTTGTAGACCTCACTGCAAACTGGAAGCTTATGCAAAAACTATGAAAAGCAATAATATTTATTATATTATTATTAGAAAACAATCTGTACTAAAATCATATATTTCCTTTAAAATAAAAGGTAGCTATTTATTGCATTTTCCTAGTAAACACAACTTCATTAGTTTTATTGCACCATTTTTACTCATTAAAATTTAATAATATTTGTTGATGAAGAAAGGGAAGTTAACTAAATTTTAAATAATTCAGTTCTAATTTACTCCCTGTAAAATATGAAGATGTTACATTGCTTGCTGGATCATTTTGAGCTGGATTCTTAAAGGGCCTTCAAGATTTTAGAGGGTTCCCTTAAATTCAAATAACTGCTGGGTTTTATCTTTCATTTGAGGCTCGCTTTGTGGCTGGCAGAGTCTTCAGAGGGAAAGAAAAATGAAAAACTTTGATGTTCTGTTCCTGTCATTGCCCAGACTCCAAATGTGACTGTGGATCTTTCTATATTGGCTAGGTGGGGAAAAGGAGTCACGTCCCCTTTTCTTGTATTAATTAATGCTGAGGTTTTGTGATTATCCTGATTCCAGCGGGGATAGAGTTAGTTTTCTTCCTAGTAGCTCATGCAGTGCTGTGGTTTAGCTTTAGTCTGAGAACAATACTGATGACACACACATTTTAGTTGCTGCTCAGTAGCACTTTCCCTGATCAAGGACTTTTCAGTCTCTCATACTCTGCCAGTGAGAAGGGGCACAAGAAGCCAGGGAGAAGCAGAGAGGGAACACCTGACCCAAATTAGCAAAGGGGTGTTCCATACCACAGCACTTCATGCCCAGTGTATAAACTAGAAGGAGTTACCTGGAAAGGATCGATTGGTCGGCCTGGGTATCAGTCAGTGGGTGGTAAGCAATTGTGTTGTGAGTGACAGCTGCTTATCTATTTTTCCTTTCCCCTTTTAGTTTTATATTCTCTCACCTTGTTATTTCCCTTATCATTATTATTAATAGTATTAGTATTGCAGTATACATAATTTTGATCATTAAACTGCTCTTATCTGAACCTGTGGATTTTACATTCCTTTGATTCTCCTTCCCATCCCACACAGGGAGGTGGGAAGGGAAGGGTGTAAGTGAGCGGCTGCATGGCACTAAGTTACCAGCTGTGTTTAAACCACAACAGTGATCAACATGCTAAAATAATTCTTTGCACTGGAATTTTCAGAGAAGGAGGATACCAATGCATCTTGAATAAAAAAAAAAAAGCATCTGATATCACCAAAACTCTCCTCCCTTCCTGCAGCATGTAGAAAGAATGTTTTGAAAATAAACAATGTTCTGGTCTAGTCAGAGTATTTGAAACACCTTTTTTGGCCCCACTGAGCTTCAGAGTTAGTTCTTTGGAAGGTCTTTATAGGCAGCCAGAACAAAGCCTAAGGTAAGAAATAAGTACATGTTCTCATGTGCTTAGGGAAACTTGTCACTGGTGGAACTTGGTTGGGAGGTTGGGGGTGGGTTCTTTGTCACAGCCATTTATGCTGATCAGGATGTCTTCATAAAAGAGATGTGGTAGCCTCACAGAGCATTCACTGAAAGAATGTTGCATGGACTTTACCAAGCAGAGAGGCTGCTGACTTTCAGGCTACTAGCATTGTGTGACCAGGAAAATGGCAGTTCAGGTATTGAAATCTGCTCATTATAATGTTTATGGCAGACCAGTAAGTACTGTTGACATTTGTGGGAGGCGCAGCAAGAGCATCTAGTACTCCATGGAGAACTGTGGTTGAAGATGATCTTGGTGAGGACTTGATGAAAGAGGGACTGTGGGTGATGGGAAGGGGCAAAGTATTTCATGAGGGGAAACAACAAGAGCGTCACCAGTTTAGTCTGGCAAAACAAAGACTGGGGAAACACCACCTAACTTTGTAAACATCTGAGATGGAGCAGAACCAAAGTATGAGAAAAGCCACTAAAGCCAAAGGGTTAAGCTGTTACTGAACCAGGAAGGTTACCATGAATTTTTGAAGTGCAGAAATTAGGAGCATGTTCCTGTTACCTCAGTGGCAACTTTCAGGAATAGCCACCCAGTGCAAGTGCTTAGGGAAAAGAAAAAAAGAGAGTTCAAGGGGGGAGCTTTTTAAACCATTGAAGAAAATCCTTTGAGGTAAGGTTACCAGGAGAAGGGTATTGCCCTTCAAATGAAAGTCTGTTTCAGGTTCATATCCTCTATAGTCATGACTCTTTTTGGCCTAAAATCTGGCATGTCCAGGGTGTGTTCAAGGCAATTTTGCTCATTTGCTCCCAGTGAAATCTTAATGTGACTTTAGATTGAAGCCTAAGAGAGAGTAGCTACATTTCTACTACAACTTTGCTGTTTTTAGCAGCTTTCTCATTGTTTCGCTTCAATGTTGTACATCTCCAGAAGTGATATTGCAGCCTCCAGATTACTGATTGACTGGCAATGTGATGACACTTCCATAATTACGGTCTTCTGTGGGTGTTAATAGTTTTTGAAATGGTATCACAGTTTAATGATTCAGCAAAATTCACTAGTATTTTATAGATACCTGAAGTTACAGATGTATCCCAGGTGCTTCTATTCTGACTCATTTCACTGTGCAGCAGAAACAGTCCACACTAAAAATGCTTCTTTGAGATAATTTGCTTAGTTGAGCCAATATTTTCACTAAGAAAACATGTCAAACATGCATTTATTTGAAACAGATGTTGAATGTTTAGAGCTTCAAGGAGGTTAATAACATTGAGACTTCTAGAGAATAAATAAGAACACAGTTCATTTCCTCTCCTAGCTGTTAAATGATGCAAATACAGTTTGGAAGTTTGGAGTTTTGTACTGATTTTAAAGGAAATAGAGTGTCTACCTACAAACATTTTAGACAGTCATGAAATGAGCTCGTGTCCAAATTTACATTATCCTTCAGTACTGATGGTTATTTTGGGTGATGCTTGCTATTTTCTTAAACTTAAAAGGATTCTGTTATATTAAACAAAGAGCTTCTTTGGGATTTGTGTCTATCTCCCAGCTTTTTAAAGGAATTCATTAAGATAGGTAGGAGAAATAAGAGTAGTCTCTCTAATTAGCATCTTTGAAGAAGAGCTTGTGCTCAAATATGCCATATTGGTTGAAACAGGACAATGCAAGATGTTTACAAGAAGATTTTTTTATTAATTAACTCCCTTTTTTTCAGAATTGGTCAACTAATAAACCTAAAATTTCCCAACTTTGTCACTTCCGTATTTACAGCCTTTGCCTATGTATTTTGCTAGTTGCATTGTAATCAGTTGCGCTGTTTTGCAGAACTTGGGTTCTGGTATGGCAGGATTTGCCCAGTGACAAGTGTACTTTTTTACCTTATTTAAAGTAAATCAGGGTGAAAATTGAGGTATGTGTGCTTGTATCTGATTAATAAAGATAAATTCATGTAATCTTATGACACTTCTTATGCTACTATATAAATTGGGCACTATTCTAAACCATTTACCATTTCTTAATCACGTTGTAAAACATGAGGCTGTTACATTAATTTGCAAAATGGCGTTCATTTGCTGGGCATAAAGTTAGCTCTTTGGGGTCTGACAAACACTTCAAAATTAAAGAAAACAGTAAAATTATAAGAATTTAGAGTGGCTTGAAGACAATCTGCTTACATTATTTGAAGGCAGTAGCAAATTAACAATTGCTCTTCTGGCATGTGGAACCTGTACTGCATTGTTCCAAGTATTGTATTCTGAAGTATAAATAACTTGGTAATTTTAACAAGTAGTTACTGCACCAGAGCTCGCTCTGGCTATCTTCTGAGGATGTTGAAGTGACATTTTCATTGTGAGCACAAGACATGGCAGAGTCTATAGGTGGCAGCCACTTACAACCTAGAAGGGTCTGCACAATAAGTCTTCAATGTAACATTAAGTATTAACACAGTTGTGATGCTGAAACGGCTGTGACACCATAAAAACTGAAGAATTAAGTAATAAACTCTATAGCTGTCACCTCAGGCTTTTCATTTTCATTATAAGGAGACCCCTTCAATTAAAATAGTTTGAAATGAACCTCTTCTATGTCCAGAAAAGTAGATCATCTGGAACTAATGACTACTAGTCTACTGAATATTGTTACTGCCAAACCTTTCAGATTGAACTCTGGGTCTCTTCAGAGTGTATTTTATAGCTGACTGTTAATACAGTCATTGCTTTGCTTATGGTCCAGATCCAGAGCTTTCGACTGAAATGTCCAACCAAGCTCATAAAAGGCCTGCTGATGTATTTGGTGTTGAGTCTTCCAAGAGCAGCAGCAACCTGCCTTGATAGTGCGTAAAGGTTTTATTCAGTGTGATTAATGAGAACAGGTATTTTGACAGATTTTCCTGTGTTTTCCTTTATGTTACGAAGAAAATTCTTATACTTCTGAATCAGGAATTAAAGGTCTCATGTGCAAAGACTCTCTCCCAAATGGCTGCATCCTGGCACAAAAAAATCAAAGCATATAGAAATTTGTCACACAACTTGAAGGAAACCTTTCCACAAAGTGATGTTTTTTCCAATACTGCTTAGGACTGCTAATTCTGTAATAATACAATCATAAAGGCCTCTATTTCAGAGGAAGTGATAAATTGCTGCTTACGTGTCTGAAAACTTTGACAATGAATGTAACATTTGATCAAAGCTGTGTGTCGGTATTTTAGAGCCATACATTTAAGTGCACAGGGACAAAATTGCTGGGTGCCTGAGTACAAATGAGACCAAAAATTAGTTTCTTCTTCAGAGACCTTAACAGGTATTGACTATTGCTGGAAATGTGACTCCATAGAGGAAATTTAAAGGCATTTACCCATTTGCCATCTGGCCCACGAAGAAAAACAGAGTGCCTTGGGAGGGTGGAAATACCGTTTTTGTTTCTTCTGTTTGGCTTTGAGTAAGTACCTGCATTATTTATAAATGCACTTCCCACCTGCAGAGCCAGAGCAGGGAGGGGGAAATGACAGTTCATTCTCCTAGGAATAGTGGGGAGGGGAAGGTGGTCTTGATGACTTGGTGGTGTGCACTTGCAGCCCAGAAAGCCAGCCATATGCTAAGCTGCATCAAAAGAAGCGTGACCAGTAGATTGAGGGAGGTGATTCTCCCCCTTTACTCCACTCTCGTGAGACCCCAAATGCAGTACTACACCCAGCTCTGGGGCCCCCAACCCAAGACGGCTGTGGACTTGCTCAAGTGAGTCCAGAGGAGGAGTCAAGACACCAGAATAAATGTGGCCGAAAGCTTTCTACATTTGGCAAACCAGTTTTCATTTGAAATACTGGTATACACGCAACAAATTATTTGTATTTGAGAAAAATACTTCTGAGGTAGAGTTTTTGGGGCTTATGTTTGTGCTTAAGAGAACACTTCCTTAAACTATTCAAGAAAAGAATTATTTCACCCAAATGTGGCATCCTTGTACTACAATGTTTCCTGGGAGCTATAGTTCTTTTATATTCCTCATCTTCTTTTCTGATTCAGGCTTCCCATGACACTGCTTTTTCTGTGTCTATTTTTGATGCAAATTTCCCATTGCTATGACTGGGACATTGCTATGACTCTGCCTGCAAGAGTCAACAGGGCAAAAGACACTCAGTGCATCTTGCTTCATCAGATGCCATGTGACAGCTTTCTGAAATGACTATTTCAATTTTCAAATTATTTGGTGTTTCAAATTCTCAGTTCTGTATATGGGGAAGCAATAATTATTTTTTTCCAAATGTTTTTAGTGGTATGAAAGCTTTAAAATAAATTTTGAATACAACTGCTGTAAATTTTAGAAAGCCTTTAGTTCTTAATGTTCTTTTTGTGGGCCCCTTATTTTTTCTTTTTACCTTTTAGAAGGTGTCCGTAACAGTCTGTGGTAGTCTGGCTGGACCAGACTCATCACCATGGAAAAGTGCCAGCAGGCATTTTCCAAAGGGTTTTTTTTTGTTGTGGGTCATTTTCTTTTTTCCCTCTGAGAATGTAACCTTTAACACAGGCTCATCATTAACTGCAGTCATTTAATATGAAATGCCTGTAGCTGAGTATTTTCCTTAGTTACCGTAGCAACATCACAGGGCATCAGATGGTGTCGATAAACAAAAATCCACTGAAACATCATTATTTTGGGGCTGCTTCTATTAAGACAGTTTAGTTTATCTAGGATCAGGTGGTGATGAGTTCAGCTTGTATTTTTGTTCCTTCCAATGACATTTGGTATGTTTGTGCATGTGTGGCCTTTGGTAGATATTGCCTGTCTACAGCTCCTCCCATTCCACCCAAGGACTGCTATGCTGGAGTCTATAAAAAGTCATCAATCCTGCTGCCTTTTTGCTGCCTGCAATCACTGCATTTCCCCTGCCAATGACTACCGATGTCACTGTGAGGTGAATGGGGCTGCATCTAGCAAGCCTTTTATTTTCCTCTCTGACACTTAATATTTTACAGCTTCTTTTAACATGACTAGGAAGCAGCAGTCTGTGCATTCCTCCTGTCCTCATATCTCATCAGGTATCCAGGATCATTTGCCCTTACCCTGAATACACTTTTCAGGCATGTGTTTATTATGGTGAGAGACCACAGACTTGCTTTTAATTCTGGCACATGAGATAACAAAGATGAAAAGATTTGTATAGTTCTCTGTGGTTTTCTCCCACTGTCCCAGTGAATTGCCATCTAGAGAAGGTGAATGGAAGAGGGATATACCTTATTTCTTGGAAGGGCTTGAGGGAAAATATCTTCAGTATAAGCCATCTGACAGCATCAGTTTCTATATTGAAAAGCTGTTTAAATATTTACAGAAGTGACCTCGCTTCTTTTATGAATATTGTCCTTGCCCATTTAACTGTATCTCACGATACTTAAGATCCCATGGAAACAGAATTAATTAAAGCAATACTCACAAAAGCCAGTGTAAATGTCACATTTTAATGCAAGCATCCAGTACCTGAACACAAAATCACATGCAAAATTAAGACTACTGCAGAGAAACAGTGATACCATTTTGATTTTCTGATATTCATGATGCTTGGGGGAAAAAAAAAATCACTGAATAACTGAAAATTATATGTGAATTCTTTATAAACACTAGATATCATTTAGAAGTAAGTGTTTTCCTCCCACTATTAGAAGGAAATACCTGTGCTCAGAAAACCTTATTAGTGATGTGCCACAAGGCAAACTTGGTGTAGTTCTGAGTCCACTTATTCCCAAACATAGAGTAATTCATTTGCAGTTATGACGCTGAGATCATTTATACAGACTTTCCAACAGTAGTGCAAAACATTAGAATATCTCTGCACAGTTACACAGTGTTTCCTCTTTTTTTATCATTTTCCTAGCTGATATACTTCATTATCTGCTTTATAGATATCAAATTTTTAGCTTATGTGAAATGCATAGCATCTTTTTCAGCAACTGTACATGTGTCTCTTGAATACATGGGTCAGTACAACATCTGAGACAGGGTTTACTCCCCAAGATGTGTCTTCTTGCTACCAAAAATTTCAGCCTAAGATTTTCAAGAAGTCTCATGAAGTACTACCTGAATGAAAAAGGTTTGTCCATTTTGAAAAATAAAATAATTCAATTTTGGATGCTAGAAGCTAGTCTTATTGTGGCACCAATATAAAAAGTGAAGAGCTTAAATTGTTTAGAAGTGTGCGTAACTGTAATAAAATGGTCACAGCACACAACTATTGGAAGGAAATTCTCATATGGCAATTGGAAAGAAGTCTTAGTAGTTATTATTATTAGGACTTGCAGTTAAAAATAAATAAAAGACCTTCTATGTTAGCCTCTGGCTCCTCCATGCGCACTTCTTGCTTGTAGATATATAAAGAAGCTGCAATGACAAGAAAATTACAATACTGATGAGGCAGTGTCAAAACAGTTTGTTACTGTATAATTTGATCCAGAGAAGCATTCTGAATTCAATTCAGGGGGTCACAAGTCATTTATGATTCTTCAGAGAAGTAGAGCATCATGAGTTCAGAAAATCTCACTGCTCAAAGGCAGAAGAAATACTGAATAAGTTCACAGTCTGAACTCAAGCTAGACAAAATACTAAACAAACAGTTCTTTCCAGATAGAAAACAGAGTTTCTATTCTGCTTTTGTGTAGGTAAAATTGCAAAAGTGATCTCCCTTTTTCTGGTTTTGTGTGTTTTTTTTATTTTTTTTTTTAATCTGCTTAATTGAAGAAGAAGAAATTCCAGCAGGAGATTATAGAGTCACCCAAGGCAGGACTGAAAACTCAGCTTTAATTGTAGTTGACAGAGTTAATGGAGGCTGTCATTTATTGAATAAAATGATTAGGAGTCAGTGGCCAAAAAAATATCACAAAATGCTTGAACAAGTGGTCAGTACCAGCCTCATAGATGTAATAACCTTTTGTCAGGATTACTTCTTCCTAGAGCAGTTAGTGTTTGCTGTAGAATTTACCTCAGTAGACATAAAGTTTTTAAGACTTCTTTTTGGGTAGCTCAATCATATTACATAGGTATAGCTTTATAACATAACACAGAGATTGACCTAAGTCCTTGTTTGTCTCAGAACAAGAAGTTCTGGATGTGTCAGAAGTCTAAGAAACAAAGCACGATGGTTCTGTGTGCTCTTTACCTCTCTGGAACATCTTGCAACTGAGGCTTGCCAGCATCAGTGGCCAGGAGTGTGTCATTGCATTTGAAATAAGACTGGCTGAAAACTTTCCATGGAAATGTTGAGGGGTTCTCCTGAAGGAAAAACAGCTTTTGCAAAAAGCTGGAGGTTCATGTGTAAATTTATGCAAAAAATGATTCCTCTCTCAGGAAAGGGGAGGGAAATGTTGAATGAATGCACTCTTTGTCATCAAAGCAGAAGCAGTTTTTCAAAGCTTGCGGCTGTCTTTTTGGCATCTGGTAAATACACTGATCACTTTTCTGGGGAGTGAAATTCTAAATGTTTGCAGATTTAATATTTCTTATGCTGTTATCAGATTATGATTTCAGGTCAACCTAATGCAAACTTTATATGATAAGTGTTTTGTACTTGAAGACTGGCTTTGTTATATTGCTTGTGGTTTTCTCTGTTTTACTTAAGGCTTTGTTGTTCAGCCAGAAAAATAGTGTTGAGTGAAGTTAAATTAAGAGGATACACACCTGCTCAGGGATCGACACAGAGGGGAAAAAAATGGTGGGGACAAAAATACTTAATAACTGGATATGTATTGGCACTTGTGCTTTGAGTTACACTTCCCAGTACTAACAGAAAAAGAAAAAGAAAAAAAAAAAAAAAAAAAAGATTGACAATGACAGAGCAAGAAAACAAGATAAACAAGATACAAGCAAGATCCTTCTAGTACAATTTCTTTAAAGTGGGCTGCCAATTTAGATTATTTGCAGGCGTCTAGACAATGAGGGTATTGACACAAATATCTAAATCACTTTCCCACAGCTTTTACAAACTACTTCTTTGTCTGCTTCTTATTGAATACATCCTGTTGAACCTTTCCTATCCAAATTAATTTCTCCAAGTTTGGAATTCTCACTTCCAAAAGTTACTCTACTTCCTACAGTTTCATTTCATTAACCCAGCAATTTTTTGTGTCCTTGATTCAGTTGTTACTGGAGTGGGAAAAGTTCATATCTGTGTGGTCCATTCATTTGTGTGAATAAATGAGAAGGAATTTTCTACAGGTGATGTGCTTGCTGTTATTTTCTCTCCAAGTTGTGAACAAATCACAGGCAGAATTGGCATGTTGATCGCGCAACCTTACTTCTCCTGACGAATGAATGGCTGAACAGAGAAAGATTTGTTAGTTGGAACAAATCTCCACAGAAGAGAAATAACGCCCCAATGGAAAAGTTGCATAGATGAAATGTGACTGACACCTATTCTGTTAGCTTAAGTGTTCTTCGGTTTTGGGGGTTTTGGCTGCTGTGTGCTGAGTTTGTCTGAAAAATCTGTCTATTATACTAAGATGAATAAGTAAGGAAAGATTTTAAAGGGATCTTAGAAGTATTGTTCAGTTTTCAAAAAACATGTTTATTTCTCTGCATAGGTGGAGTGGAATGCTAAAATTTGTGTGCTAATTATGGCTGGTTCAAAGTGTTAATGACTTATTGGTTTTGCATGTAGAATGCATGTTTTATACTTAAAAATATTGTGCTAAATGAAGTATATTTTCGTTAAACATCTTTGGTGCATTTTTTGCAGAGAAGAAAACATGAACTTTGGGAAATAAAAATTGCCTCATTTTCAAAAAAAATTAAGAAGTTAATCAAAATTGTTAGTAAGAATGTTGCCCCCAGTCTTTGCATAAATATACACATTTGTTAAAATGAAATCTTCCTGCCTTTCTTCTGCATGATGGAAAAAGTACAATTAAACTTCTGAGAAACACCACAGCATTGCTGTCTGCATTTTGGTATAGGCAGGGAGACATAAAAAGCTTTGAAAGGCTTCTTGTATATAAATGGTGAATTGCAGTGGAATCTTCAGAAAAGGCTGACTGGGAATGTAGGATTTCTCTTCTGTGAACAAATGTTTCAGTGCTTGTTTTCGCCCTACGCATAGGAGAGAGATAGCAGAAATATTGAAATGTTGAAAATGGTGGTATAAATACTACTGGGGGAGGGAAATATTTTCTAATGTTTGGCTTTATGTTGGTTAATACTAACCTGGAAAGGACAGGTTTGCTCACATATTTCAGCTGAGCTGTAATGCTTATACTGTCACCCCTTCTCTTTGAACCAAGTTTTCTGACCATGTGCTCTTACAGGAATACTGCTATGTCCAATCTTGTCTCATGAAAGCCAAGCAAACAGAATTTGTGCCAAAATGCAGTTTTGCTCAATATTTTCTTCTTTCATATTTGTCTATTATTCCCGAATGACATTTTTTTCTTAATTCTTTTTTTCTTAATGGAAAAAATTAATTGAAGAAAATAAAAGAAAAAGGAGAGAATCTGATTCTTAAGTGAGCATAACATTAAGGGTTTTTTTTCACTGATTTAGTAAGTTTTAATAAAAAGTTTTATCTTTTTGCCAGCAATTTAACTGCGGAAACAAGAGTGTGTTTGCACTGGAATAGTGCTGTGTAGTGCAGTGGAGTACTTCTTATCTAAGGGGATGATATAATAACAAAGCAGTGGTTTCATCAAATGATGCACTGTCATAAAACTCAGTATTATCAGTATAACATCAGTTCATAATAGAGAGTAATGAGTGTGTATAACGTATTTAAACACATTTTTCTTCTGAAATGGGTCATAAACTTCATCTCAACATTATCACATTGCTTTATCTTAACCATGTGGATAGGAATGCTTTCTTTGTTGTTCCCCACCATGTTGTCCTTGACCTGGGTATTTCAAGTCTCCCCTTTCTTCCCATAGCGCCTGTCCAGCAAGCCCAGAACATCAGGATCCAACCCACGAGTTTCTACCTGAAAATAGGCTTGTGAGGCACTCAGTGATACCCAAGTGAATGGAGAAAAATTCTCATGTCTTTTTCAGAAACAGGATCTTAAACAATAATGTTTACTGTATGAAAAAAGTGTCAGAAAAACAAAATTGATGGCACTAAATTACTTGATAGCACTCTTACAGACCTGCAATGTTTTTTATCTCTAAAGTGCTTTACTCAAGTTGCTTCTAAACAGAACTGCTGTTTTGAAACAGCGTAAGTCGTATTAAAAGGTTGCTTAAATGTCTTCAAGCATCAACAGTACTAAGTTTGAAGTTTTTTGAGCCATTTTATAATAAAGGGAACTTATTTTCAGTTCCAAACCATGACAGAGGACAGTTGTGTTCCCTCAAGAGCTATTTTTGCCAAACTGTAAACAAACCAACCAACCCCTCAAAATCCAAGAGTTTTCAGTGTTGAATGACAGCCTTTTTACTTGTTTGCACTAAAGGAAGGCCTGTGATTCCTGGGGGGTCCCAGTTCTGTTATATTACTCTGTACTTGGCACATCCAGCCCTGCAAAATATTTTTCCTACTTTCAAACCACTTATATGAGCAGTAAGTGTCTCCTTGAATGCATTCAGCTAATGTACCATTACCCACTGGCATAACTGCTGCAGATCATAAATGCTTTGAATATATTCTATCCTGTAATATTTACACTGCCAAGGCTTTTTCAGATTCTGTTTGTAGCTTCAAGCTGCTCAAAAAAGTGAAAGAAATAACCCCTTTTACATGAAGGCCTTTTTGCATTTTGGAGAGCAGAAGTGGCTTCCTGACTCTGATAGACCAATTCTGCCAAGAAAAGCTGCTCCTCCACCCACCATTATCACCACTTTAATATCACTACTATGATGCTGACTAGACTTTTTAAGCATCCCTCGTGTTTTTAGCTTTCACAGGGAATTTAATTGATGCAGCAGTGCTGTGTTAAGCAGCTGAAATGGCCACAAGGGATGCCTGGCTCCTAACTCTAGGGAGACAGAATGAGATCCTCAACAGCTTGCCCACAGTCACCGATAATCTTACCCCTTCTACTCATGTTTTGCCAAAGCATAATGCTGTGAGCAAATATAATCTTTTATCTTCAGCTGTGCCACATGAGCAGGGTACTTCCTCGAGCTCGTCATGTCTGAAGGAAAGTTGGCGCAAGGTTTAACTAAGGGCTAAAGTGCCTGTATTTGTCCAAATAACATGACAGTGTATGCACAGGTGTAATGCCAGATTAGGTCCCCTCAGCTAAGAGGGAGCACAGGGGTGCTGCTGTGTGACCCAGCAACACCTTGTCCTGATGCTGAGGATTTTGTGTTAGGAATAAGATTGCAATTCTAAATCCACTGCTGGCTGCATGGTGCAGAGATTATTTTAAATGTAAAATATATGCAGAAATCACTATTTTACAATGGTTTTGTTGTTTTGGGGTTTTGTTTGTTTGGTTTGTTTATTTGGGTATTTAAAAAAAACAACAAACAAACCCGTCTTTGAGGTCAGCTGGAAAATGTTTCTGCTCAGATTTACCCCATTCAGATTTTTCTAAAACCATTAAAAAGGGATTGATTTTTCCAAAACCATTAAAAAGTGATTTTTCCCAGCCATGATACTTTCAGTTTATATCAGCTCCTTGTTTCATTTCCCTGGCATTTACCAGATCATTGGATCTTGAGAGCATTGCCCTCTGAGTTATATGGAGAAAGGTGAGCTCACACAAACAATAGAAAGCTCAAGGCAAATTCCCATGTAAATAACAGTTGCTGACAATTTCCCATTAATAAGCTTTTTCACCACAGGGGTCTTGTGTGTATTTGTTCTAACTCTGTGGTCAAGTCAAAAACTGCAGTCCTGAGCACTTGGGTATTTTGATGAATCTTTGGTGCATCACATAGATAACTAAATCTTGTAGTAGTGTAAAGTTCATGTTGCAGCATGTCCTAAAGAAATGACCAAACACTTGAAATTATTCCCTCCAGAACTTTTCAAATGAGCAATTTTCCGAAAGAGCAGTTCTTATTCAAATCTTATCTCCGAAGAACCTACCCTGACATTTTGTTAGGAATGAAATTTGAGACATT
>JANRGW010046188.1:0-12475 GCA_024733675.1 Psilopsiagon aymara | reverse complement strand
GGTGAGGCACTGGAATGGGTTGCCCAGGGAAGTTGTGAATGCTCCATCACTGGCGGTGCTCAAGGTCAGGTTGGACAGAGCCTTGGGTGGCATGGTTTAGTGTGAGGTGTCCCTTCCCATGGTGGGGGGGTTGAAGTAGATGATCTTAAGGTCCTTTCCAACCCTGACTGTTCTATGATTCTATGATCACATAGTCTGTTCTCATCACACAGCGACAATGCAGAGTGGAGAAAATATGCTCGATCTGGGTAAAGAGCAGCTTTGGTTGACCTACGCTGTCATGAACTGTGTGTAATATCTATTTTCAGGCATAATTGGTTACCCATGCCCAGACAAGACTGAAGGGAGTTGTGTCAGAAGGGTAAGGAACTGAGAGATGTTCCTGTGAGCACCTGGAGGAATTGCTGTTGCTGTTGATCCCAGGGCACACAGCAGAGAAATGCAGAGGACCAGTTTAACAGGGGACATCTCTGAGTGCCTAAGTTAGGGCAGATGAATCGTAGCCAGCAACCACTGGGGAGCCCTATGGCTTCAATTTGCCTAGACTCAGACTCGGACTGCGGTTGTGTGGCTGAAGTGATTGACCCTCTGAAATCCGTTTACCGGGAATGGCCATGAAGAAAGCATGTACTGCAAGGTGCTGTGACAGCCTCAGCTGTTAGAATAGCCCTGAGTGCCTTGCATGCACTGAATTTTGGTTTTGGCCATGGAAGCAATGTACCAGCATGTACAGTGCTCCAGGGCTGCCACAACTTGCAGAAAAACGACATAGTGTTTCACTGCAGCACACACTGCATTTGCATGGAAGAAACAAACTATTTTTGCTCCTGTCATCTCCCTTGCCCAGCAATCTCCCATTTGTTTTTTGGCAGATGAGAGACAAACAGAACATTGAAATTTGAAAAGCTGACGGGTGCTCAAAGGAAGCAACAGGGACTATTCACCTCCCCCTCCTCATCCTTTCCTCTAGTCCTTTAACAACAGTCGTATGAGCTGCACTGCACGAGTCACCATTCTGTTAACCAGGAAAGCCTGGTTCTGTGGTCCCATTACCTCCTGGGCGTGCTGCACCCCTGGCAGGTACCTGAGTCGGCCTCAGGCCTCCACGTGCCTGCTGCAGGGTCCCAGAATTATTCAGATTACAAGACTTCCTCAGTATCCCCCAGGCATCTTTCTCTCCTGAGCCCAGATGTAAACAGCTCATCACTCAGAGCTATAAAGACTGGAAATAAAAGATTTTGT
Organism: Psilopsiagon aymara; assembly: GCA_024733675.1. Lineage (NCBI taxonomy): Eukaryota > Metazoa > Chordata > Aves > Psittaciformes > Psittacidae > Psilopsiagon > Psilopsiagon aymara. The sequence continues at coordinate 11,233 of JANRGW010046188.1, read as the reverse complement.
TAGAAGCAATAAAAAATTATGGTATTTATTTTACAAGAAGCTACCAAGTAAGCAAATACAGCTGAGTTATGACAGGCTTAAAATTAACACAGTATAGGCATCAAATTCCAGTCATTATATGAGAGAAAATTAATCTGAACATAAAAGTTTGTCTAGACATTGTCAGATGTTAGACTATAGAGATACAAATGTATTTTTAGTAGTATCACAGAATATATTAATATTGAATTAGGCCTCTTTATTAAAACTCAAACCATGTTAAATGCCAAAAGTCTTCATTTCATTTCATAGGTGAAACTTATTTCACATCTGTATGGGACTGTGTGCTACAGACTTTGGCAAGGTTTTAAAAAAATCACTTCTACATGGCAAATTGCACCTCCGTACCAACATGCACAGGCATCATCTGCCCTGTATGCTTCTGGATGCCACAATATGCTCCATTTAAAAAAGCACAGGGTGCTATCCTTTCCCTTCTTTCCCTACATCTTCATGCCAAAATACTTCTTATCCATCTTTCATTACAGCAGATTTAGGTTGCTGTTATCTTTATAATTAAAGATGAAGATAAGATAGCAAAAGTAATATCTCTGATAACAAACTGTTGCAGGGAAATGGTCACAAACAGTTTCATAATTTTTAGTGAATCTGATAGAAAAACACACAGCATAAAAAATCTGTTCTAAATGCAAACATAGGGAAGATTTTTATCTACCATGGCACTAACAGCGAACAATATGGCACTAACAGCAAACAATACTTTTCCATACCATTGCTTGCAACTTTTAAAACTCAGATACTTCAGCCAGCCACTTCTTCTAAAGGCTTGTAAAACACTGGTTAGTTTGAAATATTTAACTGACTAGTGGTGATAGAGTTACAATTAAAGCATTAAAGCATGCCCTTTCCTACTGATGTTAGTATCAAACTATTGGATTTCAAACACATTTCAACTACCTACTGGCAATATTACAGCCTTATTAAAAATATGTTTGTATATGCAATGACAGACACTCTTTTTCCATTCCTAGGAGAAGGTTGTGCTGGTGCCTGTAGTATTGAATCAATTTTTATTACTGTTAACTCCTAAGTCATTATGTATCTTAGCAATCCATTTGGCAAAACATATGGTGCAGGAACTTCATTTACTAAACCAGAGTTGACTTATTCATCTGCATTTCAAAGAACAGATGCAAGTGCCAAGGGATCATTTACACCATTTCCCACTCTTTCAAATGAAGACTATTAAATCTTACCTAGTATGGTTGATTTCAGGATTGCCAGGAAAGGCTTTGGGTAACTTTATAGTCAATAAAGCAAGATAAGTGTTTTGTAAGCTGTGATCCATCTTATCAAAGATTTACAAATTGGTCATATGTATCCTTCTTCTTTCATGTACCCTTCTATGCTCGAGAAGGTTTTAGCTCAAACTTCCCTTAGAGTTCTGAGTGAAAGAACATGCATTGAGGATGTATCTTCTTCTTAAAGCTCTTGTTTTGTTTTGTCTTTGGCAGGACTGAAAAAAAAGGCAGAATTTGCCTTTTTTGAATCTTGCCTGTACATGCCCCCTAGAGAAATTCACTGGTATTTCCAGACTTTGGGAAGGATAAACAGGAGATTCAGGTAATGAGAAAGGGATAGGCCAAGTGAAAAGCTCAGAGAAGAAGCAGCATTCTTGAGATACCATACATGTGTGGAGAAAACACGCAGATACACATCACACATCTGTCCCTCTTCTCCGTGGCTCATTGCACAACACTGGTGATAAGCACGAAGGCACTTACAGAAGTGCAATGTGTCTTCTGATAGAGCAATGCAAAAGGGCTTCCAGCCAACCAGGGAAACATGGAGACAAAGGGAAGCCAAACTGACAGCCAGGTCACATCATCTCCTGAGCAGGACAGTGCCAAGGGACAGCAAGGGGTGAGGATACAACAGGGAGAGGAAGAGCAGAAATGGCCACCCTTTGGGAGACAGCGATAAATCCAGTGAGAAATTACCGAACTCAGACATGTGAGCCACCTTTAATAGACCTCCAGGACCTCTCTGACAGCTCTTTGTACTGAGCCATTCTCATAGCATCTGCTGTGGACAAATCCCATTTAAAATCTCTTTAAAAATAATTATTTCTTCATTTTTTCACCCTATTAGGTTTCCCGTTCAAAAATCCACTGTTACCAATACCTATACATTTGTTTGGTCAATGGCTATATTTCTCACATAAAATTTGTATAATATGATCTAGTAATTCTAGGGCTTTAAACTAAAGGAGCTATAACAATAGTTTTTGACATAAAAATGCTGTCTACAAAAAGCTTCTACACTGTGAGGGTTGTACTAAGCAGTACATGAATGTACATGTTAACGGTTCACAGCTATGTGATACACAAAAAAACTGAGTTTTTTCATTCCTTTACAATAACAATTGATTCACCTAACCATTTTAGTTGAGAAAATTATATAGCATATTACAGTTGAACTGCAAATTTACAAATGTAAGACTAAAAATTATTTACATGGCTTACTATTTGCCTTTACAATGCGTTGGAGAACAGCAATTATTTAAGTGCCAGTAGAGCCAGCATAAAATATTTTTCTACAGTTCTTATTCTGCACTTGCAGTCATTGCCACTTTCTTTAGCTCAAGCTTAATTCATTGCTGTAGTTATAGCAGCTTTAGTTTGCAAGTGCCGTAAAACAGTGGCCATTATTTTGGCAACAGGAATGGATTCATTCACGACATTAGCTTCAGAAAAGTTCCTAAAATGCACTTCTCCCAATGGAAGTTTTGGAACCACTGAGAGTCATCTCTTGTATATATGACAACATCAGTTCTCCTGTCCACATCCAAAATTTCTCCATGGAGGGACCCTTTAGAATAGTGACCATTATCAACACAAAGCCCTTGGGCCAACCAGTACTCACCTCACTCATGAGCCTCAGCCCCAATAGCCCCTTCGCCCTTTGATCTCCAGCACACAGCAGCTGAATGTCCCAACCCTGGTAGAGGGTATTTGTGTTGGAGGATTGTCTAGAGCCTCCTACAGAGACCTTCTGCAGCACAGACTGGCTAGTAAAGCAAAATGGAAGTGCAGCACATCTCACTGTCCACAAATAGAGCCTATAGCTGGTGGCAGCTTCAGAGAAGGAACTGTTAGGCCAGCAAAATACAGCAGTAGGAGCCTGTCAGATGACACCGACAACAAAATGCTACTGGATACACAATTCACAGGAGTGTCAAGGGAAGCTCGGGGGAAAAACACAAAGCAAACAGCAAGAAGGGTTAGGTTGAACCACATGCCTTGCTATGAGAAACAGAGATCGTTCCCAAAGTGTAATTAAAGAAATGAGACTTTTCCCATCAGTTCAGCAGCATAAAATTGTGAGGGTACTAAACATACATATTTATGTACAGGGGTTAAAGTGATTTAACATGTGGTGTTTCAGATCACATTGAACTGAATTTTAAATTGTTTTGAACTTTGTGTATTGACTTCAATGCAGTGCCTCAGTAAAGCACCTACAGCAAAGTCATTTCTACTGCAATGAATCCCAGCACTACTAGGATTTTAGGTTTAGTGACATTCTGTACATAATTGCAGGAAGCTTGACACTTTGATGTGAAACTAATTTATGAACATATTTTGAATGCATATGTTGTGATTGAAATACATTATTAATGTATTAACTTGCTTTGCAAGTTGATGGAGAAACCTTAAATTACCATACAAATTGTTGCAAGCAGCAAATCAAACAAAGTAGGGAAACACATAGGTGTCTCTTTGGTCTAGAGTCAAGATTCAGGAATCTCTTTTGCTCCTTTTGCACTACACGGATATGTCTTCAGTGCAACCAAACCTGTAAAATGCTTTGAAGAAATGTGATCTTCCATTTTTAAGCCATTAGCTTTCAAAAGACGTTACTCCAACTATACCCTTTTCTATACTATTCTGAGAGGATGCAATTAATCTGCAGAGGCAAAGTTTGAACAACCCCTTTTAAGAACATAGTTCAGGTCAACTACAATATATTCATGTATAGTGGCCAAAGCATAGACTATACATCCTGAGCAGAAACCGATTTTAATCCCAATAAATCCTATTTTAAGGAGAAGGCCATTAACATTATTAAATCAGTATGCCATTAGGGGAAACAGCAGCAGCACAGGAACAGTAGTGACATTATTCATTACTTGGTCTGAAAATGAAAATACAAATGTGATGTGTCTATTCCCTGGTCTCCCATATTGCTTAATGGGGCGCCATGAAGGTCCAGGAATCAATTCTCAAGTAGGAGCAGTTCCCCTCTGCAGCTCTGAGACAAACAGCAGCACTTGTCCCAGCAACATGCTTAGGGAAGAGCATTACAGCTTCCTGGGAAGTCTGCCTCTAGCTCTTTCCTTGATTTGCCAGATCTTCTCCCTTCAAGTTGGGAAGATGACCCCTCAAGGAATGCCATCTAAAAGCAGACAACTCATCTTGTTAAGGAGTCCAGGGCTGCAGCCAGAGCTCTGCAGAAGTAAAGCAAAATACCTGGCATGCTCACACCCCTGAGGAGCTGGGTTGTGGCTCAACTCAGAAACTTCCCAGATGTCCCGTGCCTGTGAGGCTGCTGGCCTCTCATCCCATGTCCTCATGCCCACCACCTACTGGTAGTTAAGAGTGCTTTGTCTGCTTCCCCATGATCTAGAGGTCTCAGAAAAGACCCCTCACAGTTTACACCACAGAAGAGCTTTCTGGGTGGTAGGTAATACCCAAATCAATGTCTGGAAGCCAGCCAGAGCATCTCTGACTGCCCACAGTGCAAACACTGAACACCTTTACCATCTCTGAACAACGATCCATCATATGGAAATTTCCTCTACATCTGTGTGGTGCATGCATGAACACTTCCACACTGCTAAGCAGACCAACAACAAGCTGTGCTTTTGAGCACCAAACCCCAGTTAACACCCCAGGCCCCATCAGATGTATCACAGCTGTATGCAGAAACACACTCATGGCCATGGAGAGGAGCATGGTGGCTTCAAGAGAACAACACCAGACAGGGCAGGAAGGAGACACTAGTGCCTGCATGCCAGAAGTTGTGGGGCACTGCTCCAGCTGGGGTCTGTCTTGCTGCCCTAGAAAGCAGCAGCACATGTCTGCGTTCACTGAACCATATGGCTTACCAAATGAAGGACTCACACCATTCAGTCTAGGACAGCTCACAGAGGGGCCTCACCGGCAGCTTGGTTCATGGCACCCATCACCACTGCAGCCAGATGTACCAGGGGCAGCCAGGGACTGCTTGCCCACAACAACCCCATGCATGCCCTTCAAAGGACACCTCCTTCTCCTCCAGCCTCTCTTCATTCCTTGCCTCTTCACCAGCCCCCTTTATTCTCCCTGCCCTGTCAGCAGCCCTCACCCATCCTCCCACCCTTCTGCCCCTCCGGCCTCCCCTCTTCCCCTGCCTGTCCTCCAGGCATGGATGAGTACCCCCCAGACAGATTGCTTTGGAGATAAACCTATTTCCCTATCTCTTTGCCTGAACAGCAAATGTATTTGTTTGTTCCTCAGGAAAGCACATATGTGCTGCAAATAACTGATGTGCATGTGGCAGCTGTTGAATTAAGGAGGCTGGGGAAGGCCAGCAGGTTTGTAGATGCTGCTGAGGGCAGGCAGCAAGGCACAGTGATGGGGAGACTGCTCTGAGGCAGAGATGAATGGTGAGAAAGACACACTGGAGCCATGGTGACAGGAGCAAACTCTGCCACTCGAGAGGGCGATGTTGTGGGTAGCCTGGGGAGAAACATGGCCTTACTGGCTTCTCCTTGCAAGAAAAGAGGGAGACGTCAGGGATTCAAGGAATGCTTTGGGGTTCACGGAGGATGCTTTAGAAGATACATGATAACAAACCAGATGGAGCGGCAGAGGAGAGGCATCCGCATGAAGGCGGTCCATTGAGAAAGAAGTTCGTAAGGGACTTGGGTCCATTCTTCTTCCAAGTTCTGTAATAGCTCTAACATCTTACTGCACAGTAAGAATATCTGATCCTATGGCACTGGTCATCTTCAAACTGCTCTTAGTCACTTGGGATGTGTTCTAGACAACACAGAGCTGCCACTGTCTCATTAGAGCAGCTGTAGGATCCTAGAGGATTTTCTAATGTGTGTTGTTCATAATGCAGAAATAAAAGTTGAGTGAGATTATACATCCGAGGTTCTGATGTGTCTCCTGTTGATAACAGCCCCTATTAAATGGAGAATTGGCACAAACAAAATTTCTCATGTTAATTAAGTCTACAGTTTTCCATCATTAACTTCGTGCCTGTTACAGTATTCTCAGAAGAGAAGTATGGGAGAGATTTTGGCATTTAATCAAATAATGTCCAGAAGGGTTGATTCGGTAATCAACTTCTCTTTGAGGACAAGTCTTAAATTTGTTTGATGTTTATTTGCTGATAAATAAATCTTGCAAGGATTTATTTATATAACAATGTTGCTTTATAAGTTAAATATTTTTAGTGTGATTTGGTCACAAAAAAAGATGTGAATGAAAGATGTCTTGTGAAAAATGATCATGGATGACAGGCAGTAAAATCAGTGCACTTTTTGCCTCAACACCTGGAACTGATCACAAAAGATCACACTGGTTTAGGAATTGAAAAGTAGGCTAAAGGTTAGCTCTAGTCTGCTCAGAGTAGTTAGACAAATTAAACATGCCTCCTTGCTGTACCTGTGTTGCATACTTTTTCTCATCAGTAATTACATTTTGACAGAAGGTCTGTGTTTTCACACTGAACGTCCTATGCTCTGCTGTCTGTGCTCAGGTTCCAGCCTACTTATACCAAAAACCCTTCTCTTCCTTGCGATGTGTCATCCGAAGTTTGGATGAAATCTATTCTGAACACCTGATGGTTCTTCTCCAACACTTAAACCCCCCCGGAAATCACAATACAAACTTCTTCATAACAGTCATACTGTTTGAGTATCACTTTCATGTAATCTTCATTGTAATTTTAACCTGATTTTATGTAGCTCATCATGAGCATTTTTAGCAAAGTTCTTTTATAGATCAGTTCTTTCCAGCACCTGTTTTTCCCAGAGCTAGGTCTTTGAACATGGCTTCAAGTTCATGTTGGGGGGGCATCAGCAAAATGTCATAGGGAAATATTTTTTGTGAACAGAAATCACCACAAACACTGATACTTCCTAAAGCCTTCTGACTCCAGAAACTTGGGAACATCACTTCCTTGATTAATGTTTCAGTGTAGAGGTCATGGTCTATGGGATGACTGTCTTAACTTTGGGCTGCATGAACATCTCTTTTCTGCCTGACTCATTTTTCTTTTCCCCTCACCCCCTGGAGCATTGAGGGATGTTTGATGTTTGGATGTAATTATGGTCGCCACATTAGAGATAGTCTTAAAATTTTTTAAACAGAAATACATTATTTTAGTTTTTTGCAAGACCATTTCACAAACTCTCAAGTGGGAGAATGAGATTATAATGGGGAGGGAGGTTCTCGGCCTATTAAAATGCATTTGTGGGTTTTGATAAGCCAAATATTCCCAGATGACACTGAGGAACAAGCCCAACCTCCAGTTACAGAATGAGTTTTACAAGGCACTGCTTCTCTCCTAGACAGAAGGATGTACAGTCTGACTAAGAAAATCCTTCAGAAAGGGGGTTGTGCATAGAATCGGATGTGTTAGAATGATAGAGTTCTGCAATGTATATGCTGCATTGTTTATTTTGCAACTGTAGCAGCAAATTTGGTCAATTCTGGGGTACAGTTAATGAATTCATCAATATTCCTTCTCCAGAATTTTATAGCATAAAATTCACTGAGTCTTTCCAAATTTGAAGTTAGTACAATCGTGTTCTAAAGTTCCCTTTCTCCTCACTTGTCCCCATGTTTCTGGTCCCTAATTCTTTTGCCAGAGGGATGCTGGATAGAGAATGACAAGCAATTCCTGTGGCAATGTCTGCATAATTAAATAATCCCAAAATCTATTTCCATTTTCTCATTTCAGAAGGGCAAGAGCTCTTCTGAACTCTGAAAAACATTTCTACAACAGTCCTTGGACAAACATCCATGAGCTCATCCTGCTATTTCTGATCAATAAGAAGCTCTGCTCTCGCACTGGGTTGTTTCATTCATTGCTTCTTCACCTTGCATCACCTCCTCATAGCTCTGCTGTGAAGACACACAGCTATCCTTGAGAGATCCTTGTTTGCTTTTTGCTTTTATGGAAAAGCCATTTCCACTAAGCAAATATAAGGCTGCAATTTCCCCACAAATAGCAGCTTTCAAAATGGGAAAAACAGGGCATACCAGGTCAAGTATCTTTCTGCATCTGTACTGCATCTAACTAGAGCCTCCGGTCTCTACTCCACACCACTCATAGCCTGATGTGTCACGCCGTGCTGAAGGGAGGCTGTTTTTAGAAGTCTTGTCTTTGCAAGTCGGAGACCTACAACCTAGAGCTACTCTGGAAGCCATTCCTTGTCACACTGCAGCACAAAATGGATGCAATAGTCATTCCTAAAATCTACAGCCAGATAAACACATGCACAGCTATCTTGGGATTATTAAGGTAAATCCATAGCGCCTCCCCTGATTATATGGTCAGATCAAAAGGAAGAATTCAAATATTAACAAATGTGACTTGTGGTAATGGACTATACTCTTCAAGCTAGCTCATGCGTCATCAGAAGCTGATGTCTACAAATCACTTTTGAAATGGGTCTAGGTCTTATCTTGAAGGTTTGTTTATTTAGCTATTCTAATCATGATAAAGCGATATGGAGGCCAATCTCCATGATCTTTGAGAAACCATGGAGAACAGGGGATGTCCCAGAAAACTGAAAGAAGGCAAATGTCATCTCCATCTACAAGAAGGGCTTGAAGGAGGATCCAGGAAATTATAGGCACTTCAGTCACCAGGAAAGTTACGGAACAACTCCTTCTGGGCCATCACAAGTCAAATGAAGCACATGATTGAGAAAAGCCAGCACAGATTCACCAAGGGCAAACCTTGCTCAGCAAACCCCTCATCAACCCTTGATGTGGGGCAAGTGGTAGGCATTGCCTACCAGGATTTCTCCAAGGCTTTCAATATGGTTTCCCACAGACTCCCCTAGAGGGAGAGACTGATTCATTATGGTCTAGACAAGTGTTCTGTACAGTGGGTGAGGAGCTGGGTTGCATCAACAAGGGCATGACCAGCAGAGATAAAGAAGTCGTTATCCCACTCTACGCAGTGCTTGTCAGGCCACACCCGGAATACTGTGTTCAGTTTTTGTCCCTGCTATACAAAAAGGATGTGGACAGGCTTTACATCCACATCTCCCCTGAAGAGGGACCAGAGAAGGGCCACAAAGATGATCCAAGGACTGGGAAGCCTGCCATATGAGGAAAGGCTGAGACAGATGGGCTTGTTCCGCCTTGAGAAGAGAAGGCTTAGGGGACACCTTATCACCATGCTCCAGTATTTAAAGAGTGGCTACAAAGAAGATGGAGACTCCCTTTCCGTAAGGAGTCATGTGAAAAAGACAAGTGGTAATGGGTACAAGCTACTCCATTGGAAATTCTGATTGGACACGAGGAATATTTTTCACAATGAGGACAATCAGCCATTGGAATAATCTCCCCAGGGAAGTGGTGGGCTCCCCAACACTGGATACTTTTGAGATTCAGCTGGACAGGGTGCTGAGCCCTCTTGTCCATACTGTGCTTTTTTTGCCAAGAAAGGTTGGACCAGATGATCCTTAACATCCCTTTTGACCTGGTGTTCAAAGATTCAATGATACATATTCCAGAGGTTCATGCTAAGCATTCTTTCTCTTTCTTTCTTTTTTTTTTTATACCATCATCAAAGTCACTCTCCCCCCTCTCTTTTCAGTCCTCTACCAGCTCCCCAGAGCTCTGTACATCAGACTCAGAGCCCCTGCTTTGAGGACCTGTGGTGTAGCAGCATGCTTCTATGGCAGTGAACATGCTTTCTTTGACAAACCATATTGTCTGCATTAGTGTTTTCACCTCCAGCTCAAAAGATACACAGTTCCTTTCATACTGCACTGTTCTGGAATGTCCACCCTAAATCTGTCCTAGCTGTATAGGTCTACAGCTGCTCCTAATCTTCTGCTGTTTTATTAAATTAAATGATTAGGCTGGTTTCAATGCAATCAAGAGCCAGTGAAAACTTTGTCATATAATAACTGCTCTTTCCTTTGGTCCTCCAGACACATTTTGAAACAAATGAAATCAAAAAAGTTCATCTTTTATGCTATGAAGGGACCCTTACGTCTGATCCAAACCCACTATCTTGACAGTAAGGTATGTAGGGTAAACAGCTGTGACTTCCTTGATTCTTGAAAAGATATTTTAAGCCGTATTTTGCTATCCCTTGGTTGAAGTGGAAGAAAAAAAGTGCCTGAAAGAAGAATACATGTAGCCTATTAAAAATAATGTTGATAAAGCTAAAGATGAGACATAGGCAAGGACTGTCAGGTTAGAGAAGTTCATTGTGGAATTACTAATAAGGCACAGTGAGCTTTCACTTTCTTAATTAGAGACTGAAGACCCTTCTGTCAGATGCCAAATTAAAAACGATGCAAATACTGTTTTTCTGGATTTGCATCAGACTCTGTGGTAACTAGAGTATGAATATTTGTAACAGTGAACAGAAGAGATAAAGAAAGAAATAATATACAATGCACATATTATCACTTATGAATAATTCTTATAAATAATGTGTATGCATATTAATAATATGCCATGGGTGACAGCTAAAACCCTCTATGCATTCTGTGAATCTCTAAAGGTCTCAGAAACATGGAGAACTCTACTTCTATTGCTTTGTCTGGGTTACTCTGGTGGCTCAAACCTAAGGTGAGCATAAACATAAGTCCCTGGGTAATTTTAAAGTGCCTTGTCTGTGGGTTTCAGTTTTAGAGCTGTTTCCACATAGGAAATCCCAATTCTTTTCAGAGGACATTGAGGAGAGGGTGCCCCACTACCTGCCAGCTCCCAAACCAGTGTGGACATGTACCCCACCTTGGCTTATAGTATCATAGAATCATAGAACAGTTAGGGTTGGAAAGGACATTAAAACCATCCAGTTCCAACCCCCCTGCCAGGGGCAGGGACACCTCACATTAAACCATACCACCCAAGGCTCTGTCCAACCTGGCCTTGAACACCGCCAGGGATGGAACATTCACAACTTCCCTGGGCAACCCATT
>JANRGW010046186.1:0-36508 GCA_024733675.1 Psilopsiagon aymara | reverse complement strand
TTCCAGTCATCGGGAACTTCACCTGACTGCCATGATTTTTCAAATATGATGGACAGTGGCTTAGCGACTTCATTTGCCAGCTCCTTCAGGACTCGTGGGTGGATTTCATCAGGTCCCATGCACCTGTATAAATTCAGGTTCTTAAGATAGTCTCGAACCAGATCTTCTCTTACAGTGGGCCCAGGGTCTTCATTCTCACAGTCCCTGTGTCTGCCTTCCAAGAGTTGGGTGGTGTGGTCAGAGCATCTGCTAGTGATGACTGAAGCAAAGAAGTCATTAAGAACCTCAGCCTTCTCCAAATCCAGGGTAGTCAGTTCTCCCAATAGCTTCCAGAGAGGGACACATTGTCCCTAGTCTTTCTTTTATTTGGAATGTAAAAATTTTCAGCACAATAGGAAGAAACTAATAGTTTCAGTGACGGTGAAAGATTTGTATTATCCAATACAAACAAGTGGCCACAAGCAAATGCTGGATATGAATGAATTGCCTTATTTTATTTTATTTCAATATTTTAGTTTATTTTATTTAGTTTATTATTTTAGTTTATTTTATTTATTTTATTTTACTATTTTTTTCCCCTCTGCATAGTAAGGGAAGCTTCCTTTCTCATCTAAAGGAGTCTTACAGGCAGAACTTTCAAGTGCTCTCCTCTTACTAGTTGCATTCTCTCTGGTATCCTAGTCAGTGAAATTACCCAATCATCAGGTCTTGTCATGTTGAACCTGGCTTTGTCATTAAGTGGTTGGCTGAAGTGTTTCATGTTCAGGCACTTTTGTTTATTTGAATACATTCAATCACCTATGGGGATTTTTGTATCAATATCTGTTGCAGCTGGTGAGAGATGTGAGGCTAATTCCATGTTTATGTTTCAAGGTACTAATGAATCTTAATATGGTAAAAGATAATATCAGTGCACTCAGGGGTTCTGCAATGTGTTTGTTGCCCTATTGCTCTTCATCAGCAGAAAGACCAAAGCCCTCCCTAAAAGTTAAGGTTACTTTAAAGAAAAAATAATTTAGCAGTGTTTCTAAGACAGATTAGAATACAGAGAGCCTCCAAATAAAACTGATCTAGCTGAAAATTATGAATATTGTGCTGAATATTGCAAAATCTTTTTTTCTTCCAAAAAAGCAATTACATTTGGATGCTGACTGATGTTAGACCACCTGATTATATTCCATTTTGTAAAAGGCAAGGAATTTACATAGTTGGAAGGTTTCACATAGAACTCAATTTTGCGTAATCTTGAAATGTTAACTTTTTCAAGCCATGTAGTCACTCTGTATGGAAAGGTAGGTGATATTTCTGCTCCAGTAACCTTCTCAAGACTCAGCAAATAGACTCTGCAGGGGTTAACCTGCAGGATGCCCATAACTGAGCAGAATTTCTCCTTATCTGTAGTGATAAAAAATCAGCGGAATTTTTCTCTTTTCATATGTAAGGGAGAGTGCAAAGCCTTTAAAAAAATGCATAAGGACCGAAGAAGCTGGAGTGCAATAGACTTTGTTATAATTTGTCCTCCTGTGCTGGATGAATATAATGCTAAGTGACTGGCAGATATTTTAAGATCTACTCTTTTTTTTTTTTTTTTTTTTTTTTTTCTTTTGATTAGAAGAAATTGTTCATACATAGCCTTCTTTGGTGTACAGCCTTTGATTTCTATCTGCTTAGGAACTCTTAATCAGAGAACAATTTCTTTTTAATAAAGACTTTAGGGATAACTCACGTGTGAACAGGCTCACAATAAACTCCAAAGGTGTCTTACAAACACATTTGAATTTCTTTTATTTTACTAAAGTTTCTCTCAGTTTAAATTCTCTGAAATTTCTGTCTATCTTAAAATGATAGGTGACGTGCATCTGTATATGCATGCACTGGTGTAAAACTTATACTCCTTATGAAGAAACTTAATTCTCAACTTTGAAGTTGGATAGGGAACTCCAATTAGGAATGCTGGAGGGAATGTGCATTTGTAAGTAACCATCCTTCATCCAGTTTACTGAAATCAAGTCTATCTAATCCATACTTATTCCAGTTTATTGTAATCAAGCTTTGCCTATGCTATTATATTAGATTGTCATTATATTTGCTGCTTCTGGTACAGTTTCATTCCAGATTAGGACTAAGCTACTATAGAGACAGTCACACAGTAATTGCTATTATACAAATATGCTTGGCTAGACTTTAACTATTGCACAGTGCCAATGCAAAATGAAGAATAGATTCATTATCATACTCACAAATTTCTTGCTTCTCTGTAACTTCTATTTGCTAATCTCAAAAGTCTCATAAATGGTTATGAGCCAGAAAACTTATTCCAGGTGTGGATTATTTGCTAGCGAGCACTTTCCACCTGCTTCTTTTTTTTTTTTAATAAAAAACAAACTACCAACAAGAACAGAGAAACAAAGGCATCTGCTTTCTATGGCCAGCTATATATTATAATTGTCTGCAGAAATTGATATATGAACCAGTGTTTTTCTAGGTCAAAAGAGCTTTGTCCAAGTATTTGTTGAACACTTATGCGTAACACATATATTTGCGGATTTCAGAATTGCCTCTTGAATGATTTGTAAGCAAAACAAAATAAAAAAAAAAAAAAAAGGCTAAATTCACAGTGAATATTATTTGCAATGAATAATTCAATCAGTACTAATTATTTAGCACCTGTAGAGGAAAGAGAAGGAAATAGAGATGCTAATATGATATTGCCTCTTTTCTGCCTAACTATCAGGTACTGATGTAGAGAAGGGCAAATGTCTGTCACAGAGCACACTTGCTGGCAGATGTGTTATCATCAAGGGAAGGGGATTTAATTTGCCAAAATTATGCATCTATCTGTCTATCTAGTCATTTGTACAGAAAGAATCACATTGGGTTAGCTGTTATCTCTATATATTTAATAAATATGTTGTTCAGAAACTTTTTAGCATTGCATGACAACTCCAAAATACATGTGTTGACTGTGATGTGCAGGACATAAGTATATGAAAATCACGTGCAGACATATTTTGTGTGCATACTAGTACAAGAGATTAAGGGCCACATTTCTGCTGAAATGGTGAAACCAGCAGTATTTAAGCATGCAAATCAGGTTGATGCACAAGGTGAATCCTTATTTTTTTTGAGTCATCATGTTGTAGTATTCAATATGTGTTTACATGTAAAGCTATTACGCTTGCTTTATTTCAAGTGCTAGGCTTAATAGTGCAATAATAAACAATATGAAATACAAAGATCCCAATGGTCTTAGGCCATAATAAGCAATATTTTGAACATTTCTGGTCTTTTACAGTGCCTTTATATAGCACATGTGTGTCATGTAATTATCTGACAGCACATGTATATACTCTACTTTATAGGCCTCTTCTGTGGTATAACACTGTATTTTGCAGAATGAGATAAAGTGTCAATGGTTCATTTGAAAACTGCTGTGTTCTTACAGACGATCAGTGGAACACACATGTCAGCATATAGTCATTCAGTGGGCCTCACATAATGGTTGGCATAGGTATGGGTAGTTCCCTGATGTTTCTCAACATGTTGCACTCACACAGACCTGTGGCACACACTGTCACCAAAGTGGCATCTGAAGAGTTGTACGGTTTTCTCTTTTATTATTAAAAGCATTGTTATTTAATAATTTTGCTCAAAATACAGAGTTCTGCCATTAGCACCTTGTTTTGAGAATTTCCATGTACAGAGAGATTTAGGTTATAGACAAAAGATATTTGACTATTTATGTTGCAATAAATGTATAGTTTAAATAATAAGGAGAAGCACAGAGGTTTGTTTGCTCTGAATATCCCAGGAGTTCATGTGCTGTGAATCCTACAGTTAGACTAACTCACTGGGCTTTTGACACTTTTCTTCTAAGCAGCTGAGAACTGGAATGCAGTATTAGGATGCAGCCAGTAGGAGAGAATATTCTAAACCAGAATATTTTAATAGCAACATGTAGCTAAATAACCCAGCTAGATTTAGAAGATCTCTTTTTTTCTTACTGGAACATGACATTTTGAAAACGGATGTGTGGAACTGAGAAAATTATTATAAATGCATGGGGGGTGTGTGTGGAATTTTGATGTTATTAGGAATTATCTGAAAAATATAGAAATGGACTATCAGCTTCCAGGTAGGTCTACAGGACTCTATATTCCTGTAGGTCTACAGTTGCAATATCAGCAAGTCAGGTGTAAACCTTAGCTGAGAAAATTCAACTCTTCTAACATAATTTTCAGTATTTACTTCTTTCCTCTCTAAGATTTGAGTCATTGAGAATAAAAATTTGCTCAGGTTCCCAGCTCTTTCCAACACAGGTTGAGTAATAGATAGAAAGCAATAAATGCACCACTTGTAATTCAGTGATCCTGTGCTGGGTTTTGCCAGTCCTTAGCAAAAACTGGATGGTTACAGTTCCAAAGGGAAGACATGATGCTTGATGATTGCTGAAAAGCAGAGCATGACAATTGTGCCCCCACTATGTTTTGTGTTATAAGTTTTGGGGTTTTTTGTGTATTTTTGGTTGGTTGGTTGGTTTGGGGTTCTTTTTTGGTTTTGTTTATTTTTTATGGACCTCTCAATTTTCTGTATTTACTTTTCTCTGGCATATTTTAACTGTGGACCATAAGCAAAGCTTTCCCATGATTTCAGATTTCAAAGCTACAGGTGGTCTGCAAGCATGCCACTTCAAAGAGTGTTGTGACTAAATGAAACAATGTTTATGCAGTATGGATCCCAGATCTTTGAACTTCTTTCAGATCAATTCAGCCAACAAAGATTCAATTAGGTGAGATCAGAAGACCCTCTTCCATCCTTTGTTTTCATCTGTCATTCAACTTTGTCTTTGCAAATAGCTTTAATACAAAACTGGGGCCAATCATTTATTTTAATGAGGACCACAATCGTAATGATGGTGGTGGTGACGATGATCCTTGTACTAACAGTAATAAAACACATTTGCAGCTGGCAATAATGTTTGCTTAAAAAAGGGGGAAAAAAAGCCAAACCAACTAGTATAGCCCAAGTAGTATTTTAAGTGAATTAGCACATGTTGGCACAAGCTGGGCCTGTATCCGCTACTGAAGCTTATTTAACTGTATGTATCTTGTGGGTTCTGGCTTTTTCTTTCTTTTTTTTTTTTTTTTTTTTTTTTGCCTTTAGTGAAAGAAAAACTGATCCTAACAGTTTTAAACTTGCTAATTCAAACCATATGTCATAAAGCCAGTCTCCATATGGTGCAGCACCACCTTATATTTACAGGGTGCTGCTTTTCCAAACATTATTCTAAAAGCTTTATTTGCCCCAAATGTAATAGGAGGGACTGAGCTCCTGAATACAGCTTTTAAAATACCTCAAGTGTCTAAATCACATGCTAATATAGCAAAACCACACCAATTATTAAAAGCTAATTACAGCCCATTTTATTGGCAAAAAAGTGCTAATCAAGCCCTTGACTGAGAGTGTATTCTTAAGAGAAAGAAAAGCATGCTGTCATTCCTCTATCTCCACACATGGCAATGAAAGACAGGTGCAGAAAAAATATTCATCACCTAGTGGAAGGATTCTTACTATTTGATTTTCCATAGTTGGCTGTTCAAAACCATGCTGGAATTAAGACAGAAGAAGTAGCCTTTACCTTTCCGGTCTCTAGGCAGGGAGAGGAGTGGGGGGAAAAGGGAAGATGCTCCGGACTTGCAAAGCAAAACTGCAATTGAAATAAATGGAGGTTAAAGAGACTTGATTTTGACTCATATATTCTGTTTCTATCTACCTTTAATAGAAAATGTTGTGGAAATATCTTTAAAATGTCTGTCTTCATTATGGAAAGATGCTGAAGAATAGCACATGGTGCTTTTGGGGTGGTCTTTGAGAACCTCTATAGCAATTTAGTCTTTTTGCTTCATTTCACTTTCTTTCTGGGGCACCAAAAGCTACCTGCTTTCTTACTCACTTACCCTAGTACCATCCCACTGTCCATGCTGACAAGCCCAGAGAACAGGCAGATGCAGCATGGATTTGATTTCCTCACCAAAGTTTCCTGAGGGAACAAGCAGGAGCTTAGATAGGCTTACTTGGTAGATAATCTGAAAAACGACCTTCAGATGACACATGATTATCTAAACTTATTTGCTTGATCTATGTAGGGAAGAGCTGCTATGGTGAAACACATGCCATCCAGAACTTGTTCTAGACCTCCTTTTTGTATCCAGTGGCAAACAATGCTCTTACTGAGTGTTATAGAGGAATGGTGTATGATCTCAATTTTTTCCCCACCTTGCCAAGTAGATGATCCATCCAGATCCTGTTTAACCTTACAGTTTAACTGTAAGCACCACACATCATGTACGTGCCTCAGTCTGAACTGAACCCTGAAGCCAGAGTTAGATGCTGGATTGAAAGCATTATCACTCATCATTTTTCACATATGTAAGACTGTCTCACAATCAGTCTTTCTTGGCTTGCTTTTCTCTTTTTGTGCTTTATGGTTAAAGTGAGACTTCCTCTCCCCTGTAAGGAAGGTTCTTGGCTGTTTGATTTTTAAATCTTTATGATATACCATCTTTTCAAAGAAGGACCTAGAAGCCACAAACAAGCCTTAAACAATTGACACATGTGAAGTCAAATTCTCTGATCATTCATACAACAATAACTAAACCTACCATAGGGAATCCAGAATAGATCAATTGGCATCAAGGGAGTTACTTCTGGCTTCCCACTGTTGCAGCTGGAAGCAGAATTTGACCATAGAGAGAAACATTATTATTTAGTTTGTTACTCACCAAGGAAACTTACTAGCAGAACAATCCTACTGGTTTTCATTATTTCCTGATAATGTTATTAGAAACAGAATTCTAAATTGCATGCAGAGAATTCAGTGGAAAGAAAACAGGCAGCACTTAACAAGCAGTCCAACCTATTTCCAGCCTAATAAGTTAATAGCAACATTCTTACAGAAGCCCATGCAAATAAAAGCAAAATAGAGTTCTGAAATGAAAAAGAAGAAAAACACATACACAAATGAATGAAGTAGTTCAGTGTACAATGCCATTGGTTACAAAAAAAATCTTATTGTTTTCAACAGTCTCCCACTTAGATTAAGCTACCAACCAATTAACCTATTCAGAGTACACAACGCTTTCTTAATAAAATAGAGCACTAATAGTGGATCAGTGTAAGAATGATGCATTGTCTATCATCTGAATGCATCCTGAAGAGAATGCACTCAAATACAGAAACTAAGCATAAGATATAAACAAAAGATAAACATTAACATTTGCCTGCTTTTTCAAAAGAAAATCAAAAAGCCCACCGTGTGATGTAGTGCCACAGTTACTTGAAGATGACCTCTCACGAAGACCAAGAAATGGTAATATGGTATGATTTATGATGGTAGATTAGCTAGGCGATTACTGCAGTCATGAAAGGTGTCCTTTCTGATAACAGCTCAGTCAAGTTTCTCCTTGTGCAGTACACATTTTGCATGTAAGTTTTGTTAGCTTTGTTATCAGTGAAATTAAGAGGTTTGAGGCCTCTGCCACTACTAATAGAGAACAAATCAGGACAGAAATCTCCTATAAACTGCTCTGAATTATTTAAAATACCTACTTCAAACTGCTGAAGATTTTTCATATTTTCTTTTCCAGTCCTCCACTAATTTCAGGAATCTGCATTGCCTACTGAGCTACCAGGAACATAGCTTGATTCTAAATCCTGATGGCTTTTTTACTGGATTTTTTTTGAAAGAAAGTGGTATTTTTTTTTGTTACCATACTCAGACTTCACACCATATTAGTTCACTGCATGATACTCATTCTCCTATAAGCAAGATTTGCCCTTGAGAATGGATGGTAAAAATGCCAAAACCAGGCAAAAATGATCTGGATTTCAGACCGCTGAAGTGCAACATGAGACAGATGTGGTGACTTGCTGTCTCTACCACAGATTTCATTTGTGCGCTTCAGCAAGTCATTTGATTTTTCAGAGTCTTAGCTACCCATTTGTGGACTAGGAACAATAGTTTGTCTTTTATTGAAGGCTTTATGTATCTTCTTTAGACAGTTGCAAGATGGTAGCTGGGTCTGCACAGTGTCTGTTATGATGGAGTCTCAACTTTAGCTGGAGCCAGTAGCAGATCCTGGACTGCAAACAGTAGCTGTAGCAAAAGAAATAATAATAAATCGGGGAGAAGGAAGAACATTGTCTTCATTATTTACACATGGACTGTTTATCCTTAACTGTTACAAATCCCATATGCTTTTTGCTTTATCACAGCATGATAATCCCTGAGATCTGCATCCCTCAATCACAGCTTTACTTTGAATTGAGGTATCTGGTTGCTGGTCTGCAGGGAAAGAAACATCATCTTGTCAAATGACTGGTATGAGGAAAGCAAGGCCGTTTTCCCCCTCTCCCATTCAAGTAACCAAGCTTATACATCAGAGGGGGAAGAGAGGTTTAGGTTTGTTGCAATAGCTATTTCAGACTCTGGAAAGATTAATGATGCGCTGCACTTCTTCCTGTTGTAAGTGCTATTGTGTCTGTATAAATTATATCCTTTATGAAAATGAGCAACTTTGGTGCTTTACAGGGTAGTTATTGCAAAAGAAATGTCCAACTTAGGGGGGATAGTTTTGTCTCTCAGTTTGGCAAATGAGAGACTGCGGACAAGGAAACCAACAGCATGTTATTGCAGGATTCAGCTAGGGTCACTGCAGTCTTGTCAACAAGCAGAATTTACCACATTTGCTGGGAGAGCTCTCCATGTAACACATCAGACTACAGTGCTCAGTGCCCTTGTCAGTTAGATTTGCCTGCGTAAGCAACACTGTTCTTCCTACGCCTCTGGTCTACGAGGCAAGGATCAAGCACCTCAACAGTGTCCTCTTGCATTGTGCCCAGCACAGCTGGCCCACAACAACACTGTGTCTGCATGGAACTCCAGGGCAGCTCAGGGCTTCATCTCTGTGAGACACAGCCACAGCAGGACTCAAGGGCTGGAGCTGAGAGTTCCTGGGACAATGCAGCTCTTGCTGGAAAGTTGATAAATTGTCTTATAATAAGCTGAGTCATTTAGGTCACAGGAGGTTAACTGACCATCAGCACTTATTTTATAATATAAATTACTTATACTGAATTGGCCCAGAGGCTTTAGCATTTGATAAATAATTAATAATAGAACAGAAATGAAATGGAGAGGTTGTAGACCATTTTTTTTATTCCACGGTTTCAACTGCTGTCTTTTTTTTTCTTAATAGGAATCCTCTGAAGTTGCAGTTATGGTTATTAATGATAGGGATAATAAAACATTAATCAAATCTTTACAACTTTAAATAAGAAACAGTGTCTCATTAAAGTATATGACAATCTTAAATGCAATCTTACTTGTGTGGCTTTTCTTTTTTCTTTTTTATTTTTAATTATATTTGTCTTTCAGGAATTTAAAATTTTATTATGTATAAATGAATACACTTACCCTTGTTCCAGCTCAGGTTTTAGCTTAAATTATCCTGATGTGTGGTATTCTAAAATAGTGAGAGAAACAGATTGTTGTACTAAATGCTACAGTGACCTGTACAGCAGCATAACATTTTACCAATACAGAAATCATTCTACATAGTCCGTCAAGTGAAACTATGGTTTTATGTAAGGATAACAAGACATTTGTTTATTCATTTTTAAAATAACATGATTTTTAAATAATCAAGACAAAAAGGTCACATATTTATTAATATGTAGCTCACTTCTCATTACTCTGGTAATATTATGCAACTGTTGCCTTTCAGCTGCCAGTGCTTTGCATTCATTTAATGTGCTCTGATATCCTTGTATGTGTCAAATGTTACTATGCTTTTTGTTTTATTCAAGCTGAATATATTAACCTCTGCAGCACTTGTTAGAAGGCAATGCTTTTCTTGCAGGATCCAGAAGGAAGAAGAACTAAAAAGGAAAAAAAAAAAAAACAAAAACAAAAAAGAAAACCAATTTTACATGGCCACATCAGAACCTTCTTTTTAAACTGACTTTCAAAGTTGTAAATTTTGCATTGGAATACTGATAGTTATTAACTTAAATGCTTAAAGGCCCAGAAAAAAGAGGTATTTTGAGTCATTATTACTCTTCCAGAGACCAACTTCTCTCTCAAGAGACTATACATTTTTGACAAGGGATATACAGGCAAACACTGCCTTTCCCTTAGTAATAAGAACATTCCCTGAGAATATTTTAGTAACCTGAATACATTAATGATTATATTATTTAACTGTTAGCTTATTTCCAACAGAGATGTTTATATTTCAGTGAGTCAAACTTAGACTTAGTGCTGCTGATTTGGCATTTTTCTAAATCTAAAGGAAAATGCTTACACATGGACAGGTGTACTGGAAAGAGCTGATGTTTATGTTTCTGGATTCACAACCTGCACATGGTTTCACAGGGAGGTAAATGTGTTGTTTATATGCCTTCAGACAGAGTGATGTTGACGGACTTTTAGAAAAACATGCTGAAGGTGAAGCATGTAGTTCAGGTAGAGTAATTCAGAACTGGCAATTCTGTTGTAATTCTAGTGTAACTCATTGAAATTATGAATAATATAATTTTCCTTAGCAAAATGTGAGATAAGACAACAGCAGTTGTGTTTGCTGTGATTCAACTGTAAAATGCTTGTTAAAAATTTTTTTTAATCAACCATCTTAAAAGACACAGGCTTTGTAAATAGTTGGTAATGCTACAAATTAAGGAGGCTAATAACCTAATTCATACTGGAGCTCATGCTGTCACAGACATATTAAGACTTTCTGGACTCATGGTGAATATTGTCAAGGTCACTGAAAGGCTATATATTTCCTCGGTTCTGGAAGGGTTGTTTATAATGCAAATAATTATTTTTAACTGTTTTTATAGGGGCAGTTAAACATGTCTTGAATATCTCCTCTCCTGATCTTTGTCATCTTGCTTAAGTAGAACTAGTGCTGCATTTTGAGTTTCAGGTACTAAACTTGAATAGCCAAGTATATATGGTGCTTATATTTTTGGGTTTAGGGGGAAGCAATGAGAAAATATCCTTTAACTCCTTTGTGACATACTACGGAATTGAGCATCATGATTTTTCATTAGGTCCAATACCTGACGTCTGCTGGAAAATGACACAGCAAGCTGTCAGCAGTCTAGGAGATGCTCAGATTGTGACAGAAAAACCAACCAGAGGGGATGTTTTGCTGGACCTGTTGCTCGTCAACTCAGAGAAACTTAAAGGGTCATGGTAACTGGGGCTACAGTGATCATGCCCTAGTGAAATTCATGATTTTGAAGGATATAGGCCAGGTGAAAAGTGTAGCTAAGACTTTAAAGGTTATGAAAGCAAACTTTCAGTTATTTCATAGAGTAGTGGCTGCGACCCCTCAGGAAACTGCCCTCAGGAATAAAGGAGCAGAAGAGAGTTGGCAGCTATTGAAAGATATCTTTCTTAGGGCACAAAACCTCCTAGTTCCCATCTCCAAGAAATCAGACAAGTAAGACAGGACACCAGCATGTCTGAGTAAACTCCTTCTGGTCAAACTAAAGCACAAATGCCTATATAGTGGAAGCAGAGACACACATCTTGGTAGCAATATAGGGATAGTTCCTAGGAGTACAGAGATGGGATTAGGAAAGCTAAGGCACAGCTGGAACTAAATTTAGCAAGAAATGTTAAGAATAATGAAGACTTCTGCATGGTTAATCAGAAATGGAGGAAACAAGAAATTGCACACCTCTGGTAAATGAGATGGGATCTTGTGATTACTGGCATGGAAAAGGCTCAATAACATTTTCGAATCAGTTTTCACCAGCAATTTTTCTTCCCACTCAAGCACCTGAAACTCGAGGCAGGTACCAGGAGAATGGTCTTACTCATTGAAGGAAAATATTAGGCTTGTGACCACTGAGACACCTGAACATATACAAGTCTATGGGACCCAATGAGATACATCCAAGGGTCCTGAAGGAACAGGCAGATGTAGTCACTAAGCCACTTTCCATAATATAGGAAAGTCATGGCAGTCAGGTCATGACACCAACGACTGAACAAAAGGAAATTTCACACTCATTTTTGAAAAGTATAAAAAGGAGAAGCCAGGGAACTACTGAAAAGTCAGCCTCACCTTTGTGACTAGTAAGATCCCAATGGAATAGATTCTTCTTAAAGCTATGTCAAAGCATATGGATGACATGGAGGTCAATAGAGATAGCCAACATAGCTTCACAGTGGACAAATGATGCCTGACTAATATGGTGACCTTCTGCAACAGAGTGACTGCATTGGTTGATAAAGGAAAAGCAATTGATGACATATATCTTGAAGACATCAAAAATTTTGTAAGGCCTTTGGCATGGTCCCACACAACATCCTTGTTGCTCAATTGGAGAGACATGGGTTTCATGGATGGTCTATTCAATGGATAAGAAGTTGGCCAGATGGCCTCATCCAAAAACTGCAGTCAATGGCTCAATATCCAACAGAGATTAGTAGCAAGTGATGAACCTCAGCTGTCTTTATTGGCCAAGTGCTGTTCAATATCTTTACTAATATACAGTGGAATGCACCTTCATCAAGTTTGTGGATGACTCCAAGCTGAGTGTTGTGGCTGATGTGCTTGAGGAAAGGGATGTCATTCAGTACAAGCTTGAAGAGTGGGCCAGTGTGAACCTTATGAAGTTTAACAAGGCCAAATACAGGGTCCTGTAGCTGAATCAGGGCAATCACCAGCAGCAATACAGACAATGTGATGCATTGAGGGCAATCCTGCAGAGAAAGACTTGGGGATACTGGTAGATGAAAAATTGAACATGAACCAACATTGTGGGCCTGCAGTCCAGAAAACCAGTCATATCCTGGGCTGTACAAAAGGACATGTGGCCAGCAGTCTGAGGGAGGTGATTGTTCACCTCTATTCGTTCCACCTTGAATATTGTGTTCAGCTCTCGGGTCCCTAGTATAAGAAATATATGGACCTGTTAAAGCTGATCCAGAGGAGGCCAACAAAACAGTCAGAGGGCTGGAATACCTCTCCTCTGAAGAAAGAGTCAGGGTTGTCCATCCTGGAGTAGAAAAGGCTCTAGGGAGCCCTTGTTACAGTCTTTCAATATTAACAGGAGACATGCAAAAAGATGGAGAGAGGCATTTAAACAGGACTTGTAGAAATAAAGCTAATGGCTTTAAACTGAAAGATATTAGATTGAGATTAGATAAGAAAGATATCATTTAATATGAGGGAGTGAGGCACTGGAACAGGTTGCCCAAAGAAGCTATGGATGCCCCATCATTAGAAGTGTTCAAGGCCAAGTTGGATGTGGCTTTGAGAAACCTGATCTGCTGAAAGATGCCTCTGCCCATGGCAGAGGTTTTGGAACCAGGTGATCTTTAAGGTCCTTTCCAACTTAAATCATTCTGTGATTTACAGTTCTCCGATCCTCTTGAAGCACTTCATATACTTTTGGAAGCAATCAGACTTGACTGAAAGCTGCAAAGTACAGCAAAATGTACCACATCTTTACAGTTTTTTCCATTGATAAATAAATCTAATTGTTAAAGAAATATGCCTTATCCACTTGAACTCAAGGGAATTCAATTTCCAGTGCTTAAATCTTCTCTTGCCTTTTGATGACAGCTCTTTAAGAAATGCAGAGACTTATTCACAGACAGGTGGTAAGAGGTCTCCAGACATTGATCTTGATGTATGCCTAAAGATGTAAGAAAAAGTATGGATTTAGCAGGTGTCTTTCTTTTTCAGGAGGCAGATAGTGACCATAGTCATACAGGGGGTGAGACCTGTTTAAGCAACAGCAGGCATCAATTTGTGATGGTATAGATATGCATGATTTTCTCTATAGATAGGAAGTTATCTCTTTTGGTGCTCAAACAATCACAAAGGTGTACTCTAGTGGACCAGAATGTGCAGGCAGAGAGCATCAACATGTGTCTGAGCTGCTTTTTAAATAAAAAATAATTACTAAAATACAGAAGGTATTACATAAAAGAAATCTTTTAAATATTATAATAAGCTAAAATAATTTGTCTTCATTAAGAAGAAAATTAACCAGCAAATTGAGTCTTAATTATTAATAGATACATTAACTAAAAGGAAAAAAGTTTTCAGATTCTATCAATACCAAATGAATTAGAATTAGCCAGTAGGTCAATAATGAGTATCTCAAAAGCTAGTGCTCAAAATAAAAATGTTTATGTTTATATTAAGTACAAATTTCAGGAGTGTACTAATGGCATAAAGGAACAGAACTAACATTAAAACTACGGAAATGAGAAAAAGCAGAATCTTGATACCTTATATTTAAGTAGAGCAAATAGAATAAAAATGTACATTAAAATTAGTAAAATCTGTTATTTTCTTTTTGTAAGTAGGACTAACAAATACTATTGTTTTTAATTGCTGAAGTATTGACACTTAAAACTGTATTAATAATTTCTGAGCTACACTGAATCTAATTTAGTGATTTTATTGATTAAGAGCTATTTTTTCTAAGTTCTACAAAGCTGTTTTAGGTCTGATAATTAAGCCACTCTGTTTCTTATATCGCTAGCAGTTTACAGAAAAACTAAAGCAAAAAACTCTGCACTCAGATCTTGGTTTAGAATTAGGCAAATGTACAGCAAACATGAAATAAAAATGGTAGTTTGTATAGTAGCTTAGAATATGCAGGCAAACAGCATTTAGATCAAGAAACTGCTGTTCTGGCTTTCAAAATAGCTGCTGTGAAAGATGGCATTTGCAGTGTTTGTGAAATCAGTAGCTCTGATGATGACCAGGAACAGTGTGGCCCAAAGTTTACTGTGATTTCCGCCTTGGCCTGTGCTTATTTTTCTTCTCTGTAAGGAAGCAGGTAGCCTGTAAAGGCTTCTGGAGGCAAACTCTACCTGTCTAGTCAAGCCATATGAATGAGCTTGTCAGGAGCATCTTCAGAAGCCTTTCTGAGTAATTCTCAGAGTTTTTTTCTGAGTATCTTTCAGTTGCCTGTGTGAGTGCTAAATTTAGTAAATTTTACCAACTTACTAATTTTAAGCACAAACCACACAGATCCATCAGGCTGCCTGATCCTATCTTCCCCAATGGTTTCCAAAGCAGTTGTTAGCATGCATGCATTTAATTTTGTTGACTGAAGATTTTGTGATGCCTACAAAATGTGAGTGGAGGAAGAGAATGAGGTCCACAGATTCCTTTTAGATTCCAACAATCTACAGGCTGCAGAACAGACAAACTGTTAGGGTATGCCTACTCCTTACTACTTTCTCTTAAGCACTCATGGTAAATTAGAGGGCAATACTGATGAGTACCAAAAATTAATTAGAGCAAAAGGCTAATTGAGCATTATCAAATTCTGCTAAAAGTAAATCAAGTGCCAACATTGTTGTCATCTTGAAAATTAAGTGAGGTGGCTGGGTAGTGGATGTAAAGTCTAAGTGTATAAGACAAAAGGATCATTAGTATTAATGCCTATCATTTATTTTGTATATACAGTGAACTATCACAGTCATGATGAGGGCTCCATTTACTTGGCAAAGTACAGATACAAATGAAAACGTAATTGCTGATGTAAAGACATTTTGAATTTAGGCCAGCAGGAATCCTGAAAAAACTCAATCAAGTCCTAAAAATTTTACTCATGTGAGTAGCCCTAGAGACATGAAGAGGTGATTCATCTACAGAAGGAATCAAGAAAAGAGTATGTGCAGAACCAAAGTACAATATAAAGCAAAAGAAAAGTTGTGAGTCACAAGCAGAAGGAAGAAACTGAGGGTAATGGCATAGGAGGCTTGTTTCAGGAAAAGTAAACCACCTGCTTTTGTAAAGAATTTAGCATCAAGTCTCCTCTTTACCTGCCCTGCACTCAAATCCTGAACTGAAATATAACTTATAACCTGTGTATGCAGTATCCCAAAGGAAAGTTCCTTTCAGCAGAACAGACTTCCAAATCACTCAGGTCTCCACTGGGTTCTGAACAGCCATGAAACCACAGAATAACAGGGACCCCACAAGAGGTCCCTTCCAATCTGGGCTGTTCCGTAATTCCTCATGGTGCAAGTGATCCAACCCCACCAATAAATTCACTCCGGTTTATCCAGGTCTTTTTTTTACTGTCTCCTAATACACTTCAGGCTGGTCATTTGTATCTACCAAACTCTTTACAGCAAAAGGCTGTGCAAGTATGAACCCTCACAAAAGACCAACTGAAGTTAAAAACTAGGTAGCATTATTGCATCATCATTCTGGATGATATTCAGCAGACAAATGGCCCCACTATCCTTAGAAAGTGCAACATATAAGTAAACCTCGGTATGGAAGTGGTGACTTCGAAAGTCAAGGTAACTTCCTGTCTCTTTAATGGGTTCTCACTGCTGTTTATGTCCAACCAAATATTACTGGGTGCTCACAGAAGTACTTATTCATACAAAAGTGAAGAAATGGCAGTGCAATTGGATGCATAAAGAAAACGTGTTGAGAAGGTGACAATTTCGAGCACTTGAAAGTCAGGAAATGATGTTTCCTGTAGTAACATTGTCTCAGCCATACTGCTTCTTTTATGACCTGAAAGAAGGAATATAAAAGACTGCTCCAAGAAAGCAACCTTTCCAATATCGAAAGCTTAAAATACTAACTTTAATGTGTGACTTATGTAAGTTTTTGTTCTTAATATCCATCATAGGGAAAAGAAAAAAAAAGTACAAGACAAAGTAATTTCCAATGTTTCTACTGCGGATATAGATGGCAACTGCCCTCCTGTAAGTACACAGGTTTTGAAGCTTAAAAAGTAATTGTCAGGAAAAAGAAACAAATCCCTATCAGGTTAAAAAATATATATCCAAATATATACAACCATATAAATTCTACTGGGAAATACAAAAATACTAGCCAAGATGTTTCTGAAATAATTGTTATTGGAATGTCAGAGGGATGTGAGACAACAGGAGTGCTTTGTCAGTACTTAAAAAAAGGAACCAGACCAATGCAAATCACTACAAACATCATTTAGGGTGACTGACGTCAAGCAAAGTCATGGACGGGATAGACAGAGCTACAATTAGGAAAGAGGTAAAAAGTAGTAGCCCAATGAGAGTCAGTGTGGCTTTATATTAAAAAGGTCATGTCATAGAAATTTGATACAACTGTCTGATGAGATTTCAATCTTGTTTGACCAACATTATTGTAGTTTCAAAACAGGCTTCTCTAAAATATTTCCCTTTGTGCGCTATACAAAGTAAATTCATTAACCACTTACAAAGGAAGAGATCAGAAAAAGTAATCATATATGGAGAATGAATCACCTGGCAATTTCAATACTGAAAGGAGTTGCAACAGGACTACCCTTGGCCCAGGCCTTTTCAGTATTTTTAATAGTTACCTAGAAATGAATATAACCTTCTTGATTGTGAAGTCTGCAGATAATGTGAGCAGCTGTGGCATGTTAAACAACAAAGAGAAATTCTAGCAAATTATCTGTATTGTACAATCGGACAGCATTACTTACATAGAATTAGTGCTTTTCAGTTAAATGAAAGGTCACACATTTTGGAAAACAAAAACGTAGGTTTCAGGATGAGGAAGTTTTATTTGAAAGATAATAATAATTTATAAAACCCACACCAAACCCCTGTGAACTGAAAGAGGACACAGTTGGCAAGGTGGAGAACCAGCTAAATATGAAGGCCCTGAAGACAAACACAATCCTAAGAAGTAAAGGCAGAGGAATCTAGTGTAATTTTACCCAACTGTAGATTAAATATCAGAAATACTGACTCCATTGTGCAGTTTCCACATGCGACAGAAATGGTAAAGAAAACAGCAAGAATGACTGACAGTCTAGAAAATCTAATGTGCCGTGGTTGCTTTAAGAAGCCCAGAAGGGGGCTTAGCCTCACCATCCAATGTTTGGGAGTTTAAACACCTAATGTATAGGCTTAGATCAGCTGAGGAACACTAACTTAAGCTTCATAGATTTCTTCTAGGCTTTTTTTCCATCCAGTAAAAAGCTTGCCATGCACTTTTTGTTGGAAGCATAAATTTGTAATTTGAATACTGGACATTCACTGTCAATGTCTGACAGACCAGCCTGACACTTTCCACTGTGTACCACCCAAGACTGAGATCAGAATGACAGAAAAAGCTCTCAAAAGAAGGCTTCATGAAACCGTTTGCAGACAGGGGGATTAGATAGGATTTTTTTTCTCACTCTTTCTTCATTTCTCTGGGTTTTATGCTTTTTCTAATCATACTGCCTAAGAAACTTGCATATAAGAACAGAAGCTATGAGTCGACTTTACAGAGTGATTTATATTCTTCTCCTTGGAACAAGTTTCATTGGTTATATTTTCCCTTTTATTTTAAGTTTTGCTGTTGCTGTCTATTAGCCGTTATCAGTCAGAAAAGAGTTCTACATGCTTTGGCCATGAGAGTTCGCTTAATGTCTGGAAGGGGCAATCTTTAGTGAAATAAAGTATTTTTGTCACACTTGCAAGTTCTGAAGGTAAACGTTTTCTTGAAATCCTGGAGAGAAGTCCATTAGGATTGAACAGTGGAAGAAGGAAAAAATCCATTTAAAATCTACATTTGATTATTTTTTCCAAGTCTTATTCCTGCATAACAGATTTTTACAAATTTACGGACACTATATTTGGATGTCTTCTTTTTTTTTTTTTTTTTTTTTTTAATCTAGTTCAGAATTTTCTATTTAAATTTTTTGCTTTAAAATGGCATAGCCAGCTCAGGAGACAGTCTTTAATACAAAGAAAAGTACAAAAATGACTGAACACTCTTATGGAATAAAATGAAAGGAAGAAAGTATTAAGGGGTGAAGGAGGTGTTATTGATGTGAAAAATGAAATGGAGACCCTTTTCCAAAGACTTCTTAAAAGAACTGTCCTTACAGTGCCTTCCTGCCATTTTCTCCATTTCCCCAAAGATTTTGTAGGTAAAACCCTGTATTGTAGGTGTTTTTCTATCCATGAAATATTCATCAGCTCTGCAATCTTCACTTAAAGAAGGAGCCAATAAAAGAAAAATACCTTAGATATTCTTATAAGAAGAAATTCAGTGCTGCCTAACTTCAAAAATTAGGTGCATTTGAGAAAGAGAACTATGTCACATTCTTCAATATATTAGCTCTCTCCCTATAAATCTGTAGCTAATGATGTAATGTGTAACATGAAAATCATATTGGATTTATATTCAGTTCCATTAGGAATATGACCTTTTCTCATTTGGAGCAACATTGGTACTATTTTTTGCCTGAAATGGGGCAATCTAAACAGAGCAGCTTCTGAATCATAGGGACAATGACTGATGACAATTTCAGAAATAGTCTATAAGGGGATTGCTGGTTATTTGAAATGGATTAAAATTTTGTGTGAAAATCTTGTGTGAAACCTTTGTCTAGTGGTGAAATATGGAGTCACATAGAGTGAAATGTAACAAATGTCTTTATTGCATCTTCATTATTGCTACAATAATAATGGCAAATCCTCCAAATAAAGAACTTATTATCATACTTAAGTGTTTTTAATTGAAAGTGATTGTTTTCTGAAATATCTCTAAAAGGTATTGGAAAATGAAACCAAATCTCTAAAATATAATGGAAAATGAAGCTGAATCCTGTTATTTCAGCTCAAAGTGTGATATACAATGCATCCTCAGAAATGTCTCGTTTACCATAGAATCATAGAATAGTTAGGGTTGGAAAGGACCTTAAGATCATCTAGTTCCAACCCCCCTGCCATGGGCATAGACACCTCACACTAGACCATGCCACCCAAGGCTCTGTCCAACCTGGTCTTGAACATTGCCAGAGATGGAGCATTTATCATTCATTTTGGCAACCTGTTCCAGTGCATCACCACTCTCACAGTAAAGAGCTTCTTCCTTCCATCTAACCTGAACTTCCCCTGTTTTAGTTTGAACCCATTATCGCTTGTCCTATCACTTACCATGATGGAAAGAATGTTCATAGGAAAAATTATTGTAGCTCAAGTAAGTTCATAATGTCAGCGTATGGGTGGTGACTTAGAAGCAGAAGTACAGGGCTCATCACATGCAAATCTATGAAAGAACTTTCCAAGATTGCAGGAGGGCAGAACTAAACATTCCCCACCTGAAGAAGAATGATTGATGGAGAAGAGACCCCTGCAGTGGTATTTACAGGGGCTACTTCTTCAGAACCTCTTTACTTTTAACTTGGACAATGTGGCCCATGACATACAAGACTGGCACGTGAAGATACATTCAGGGAAATCAAAGTCATATATCCCACTGAATTGTCTGGGTTTGCTTCCTCATGATTTCTTTCACTGAGCTCTTTTTGAGAAAGTACAGATTATCACAGATCATCAAATTCATTTTGTTGAGACCATTTAGGAATACATATTTGGGATTTTTTTGTAAACTAAAAATGAAAGAGAATCATGAAGTTATCAGTGCAAAAACTGATTTCTTGTCAAGTACAAATACATGAAAATGGAAAAAAAAGATTAAAGATTAGCTAAAAAAGAAAAATAATTAAATATCAGACTAATTTTGAAACTTTTTTTGGTTACTTTTTGAAACTACAGTTTTGTTTTCTAACTGAATTGCCACCAAGATATCAGGCTGAGCTACCTGTTCCATGATGGATGTTGATGATTGGTTCTGATGCCTCATTGTGGAACAATCAGAAAATTACCTCACAGAGAAGAAGGAAGGCATGAGGCATTTGAACTACAGTTCCCGTGAAACACCTCAATGACATTTGTAAATCACTCTCTGGGTTTTGATCATAAGATTTAAGGTTCTTTTATGCCATTTGTGATGAGAATTTAAAGTATCTACATTAAAAAGGAAAAAAATAATCAAATGTCTTCATTCATGTACTATGATTCTTAGGTAATGAATGATGATGGTTTATATCTGCTTTTAGCCTGCCCTTCCTGTGCAGTTGAATACTTCAGTTTCTATCAGAAGAAAGACTTGCCTGGAGGAAGATATGACTTAATTTAGTCAGAAGAAGACTGACTACAGAAGCGATACATGTAGGTGGAGAGAAACATCAAGGTAATATGTTTTGCCAAAATGTGTGAGACTCCTTTGTGTGAGCTGTATTTGCAAAATTCATTTTTTCTTCACCAAATGCTGGCCAGCTTAAGTATGGGAAATCATCAGGTCGGTATGCCTTTCCTACTCTTCTCACTGATTATAGAGAAAAATTTCTAAGACTTACTTTCATTAGATATTTGCCTTCAGAAGGTTTCAGTTCAGTTACAAGAATCTGATCTATTCTTCTGTGAATGTTAAACTATAAGATTTGATTTTCAAGATATAAGGAATATTTCATTTTAGGTGATTTAATATACATTTTTGTAAAAGATTGAAATGAAATCCAATTTGACTTGACTGGGATATTTGATTCTACCTGAGATATTATTTATGGCTTTAGCTATCTAGCTTTGGTAAAAGATACTTTTTTCCTAAACTCAGGAAATTTTGATGGAACAGCCTGAATCTTTTCAACTTTTTTCAGGTTGCTTAGAAGTAATTGGAAGATCCCTACCATCTTTCCTACAATGCATTAAGATCTCCAACTGAGAAATGGTGTGCACTGCCATGGCTTCTACTGAGTTGTAGGTGATAGGAAATTCATGTATCAGAGTCTGGGGAAGGCATTCTTACTCAGGGTACTAAAAATTATCTTCAGGGCTTATAGTTACCTTAAAAAGGGGAAAAACACCACCTTTTAATTTTGCTGCAATCCCACTTTCTAACCATGACGCTTTTCTTCTCTTCCCAGTTTCTCACACCCTCACTGGAGACAGTATTTTGGGCTCTCACCATGTCACTACCTGATGGCTAGTATTTGAGTCTGAGCCTCTTCAGCACTGGGACAGAGGCTAAGATCCTGAAAGAGTTAGTGAGATGAGTTTGGAATGAGGGGGTGGTCCCAGCCTGCCAATAAGGAACAAAGAAGCTTAGGGTACAGATGAACCATGAAGCTGAGCTCAAGTGAGGTTTTGGCTTAGAGCAGAAGCTTTTGAACACTGCAGTGAGGTTCTCCCCCACATATTTTTGCCATGAGTGATCTAAATAAATTTTAGTCTTGCCATAAGTCTGCCCCATAAGAATTTTCAATCATTTTATAGACCAAGAATAACACAGTAAGACCCACCTAAGAACACAAATATCTGTTATTTGCAAATCCTTCTGAACTGACAGAAGAAGCTTTAGATAGAAATTATTCTGAATTACTGATGAAAATAAAATAAAAGACTTTATTTTATTAAAAAAAATCATAAAAGGCTTATGAAAAGTTAGTGCTGTGAGAAATCTACAGAATTAAACAAAAAACCAGAAAAAAACCCAAAGAATAAAATCAATAAACCTTCTTTTTCCTATGTAATGTTCATTGAAAGAAAAATACCCTACTGATTCATATTTTGCACTTCATCCAGTACCATTATATTTTCAATAGAAGTCTTTGTAGCTGCATACCTTGGCAACAACTACTTTAGGAAAATGAAGTCTGCTGCCAAAATATGTTACACCCTAAAAACCAACCAACCAAGCAAACAAAATACACAAACAAACAAAACCCAAAATAACCCCCCCCCCCCCCCCCCCTCCCCCCCCCCCAAAAAAAAAAAAAAAAAAAAAAAAAGCAGTGGCTTTTTTTCTCATTTCTTTTTTGCATTCTTCTATATATTTTGTCAAGGTAAGTTGTCC
Source organism: Psilopsiagon aymara (assembly GCA_024733675.1). Taxonomy (NCBI): domain Eukaryota; kingdom Metazoa; phylum Chordata; class Aves; order Psittaciformes; family Psittacidae; genus Psilopsiagon; species Psilopsiagon aymara. Next base: position 13,775 of record JANRGW010046186.1, on the reverse strand, counting down.
TCTGAACTCACTATGCAGGACATCTTTCTGTTCAGAACATTTGCATGTAGTAGCTGATAAGGCAGAACACATGCAGCTATTTCAGATCCCTAAAAAAAATAATTATGATTACATAGCACCACAATAGGCTTCTGAGTATACAAAGGGTTACCATACATCATTAAAAGAATGAGCAAGCTTTTGATTTTAATTGTAATTGTAATCCTCTCTACTGAAGCCTCAAATGCATCGTTTGAAATCTAGTGGAGATGTGAGTTTTCACTGCAGCCACTTTACGTTTGTGATACATTAAAAGGTGTAATCCAACTGAAATGTAAATCACTGTTCTTGAAAACAAATTACAAATAAAGATAACAGGGCAGCATACTAGCACTAAAGCATCCGAGAGCCCATCTGAGGCAGTTTTCTTTCAGACCCAAATTGCAGCAGCCCTGTTATCATGGGTAATAGGGTGCTGCTAAGGCAAGTTGATTACAAGGCTGTGGTAAACAATCCTTTTAAATGTGGTGCCTCAGTACACATGCACATACAATATTAATCAACTGAATTCAAACAGAATCTCAAAGGGAAGTGGTGGGCCAGCCCCTGTTGCTTTAACTCACGCAGTAAGTGGCTGAAGTTCAGTGCTGACTTGTCACAGAGGTGTTTTCCACCCCTACATAATTAGCATTAACTTGTATGCAATCTTAATTGTGAGCCCTGTGGAAAACAAGAAAATGAACACTTGAGGTTTCCTCTCAGAAAAGGGCTTCCTTTTTCATGCTTCAAGGTATAGCAATTTTGCTTCACTTAGGCAGTGGCCTCCCTGGAACAGGGTTGGCCTCTGTGTTGTGTATTTGCTTAGTCCCCAGGGCAGGATGAAACTGCAGAATGCATTGACAGGGCAAGATCTGGCTAGTGGTGAAGCCCCATTTCTGGACAACCATGAAGAACTAACCCAAGAAAAACCAACCTTCTCCCTGCTTAGACTCTTCCACAATAACTCTGCCTTTCCAAATAACACCCCACCCAGCCAGCCTAATTGCATTAGGCGAAGCCTTTTTTTAATATTACCAGCCCCCTCCTGAATCATGTAATAACTGAGTTTATTGCACCTCTCAACCTGTGTAAAAGGTTCAGGTGTTTATAGCACGTGCTGCCAAGAAATCACATCTATAATTGGAGATTTGCTTTAGAAAAATTGCTGTAATGGGGTGAGAAAAATACTCATCTGCTGGAAGGATGTTGATGCAACATGGAAAAGCAGGTAAGCCACAGAAAGAGCAAAGTTTGATAAATAGCTTCTTTTTAAAAAATAAATACAGTAATTTAAGTCTTCCTGAAGATAGCTTTAAATAATTCAGCAAATTATAATAATAATATGCTCTGAATGATAGCTAAAGAATATCTTGTAGAGTAACTTAAAGCAATTCTGTGAGAGGCCAGCTATGTGTAATCATCAAACATGGCCATACACAGCAATTCGATTCATTTCCAAAAATTTGAACTGAATACTTTAATTAAAACATCTGTAATTCATTAGGACAAGGAATATCTGCTGTTAGCTCATTAAATAAAAAGAAAACATGCAAATGTAGGAATTACATAAAACTAAGCATTAAAAGCATTTTAAATTGGTGGTACTTATAAAATTTTGAAACATAGGTGCTGGGACACCACAAAGTTTTACTAATGGGGTTTGGAGATTTTCACATCTTCTTAGAAGTTAAAATCCAGTCTCAGGTGGGTGACATATATATTTTCCTCAGCATGGGATGGCAAATGAGATGTTAACCTTAAGGCCTATCTCCCAGGAGGTGTCTGTACCACTAGAAACTCAGGGACATGTCAGGTATTTTTTTGGAAATTTGGAAGACTGGGTGGCAATGGATAATGCTTTGCAGTACTCTCCAGAATCTGATCCGCCAAGAGAAGGTATTTCTAACACTCTCAGAGAAACAAAAATATTGAACCCTTCTAAGAAAAAACAGAATACACTAGTATTCGACCATATAAGACTCAATTACTTTTTCCTAATTTGCTCCCCATCGCATATGTTTAATGTTTTTTTTAGGATCAGACCTGTTTCACGGGAATACTGCACATGAGCTTGCACATAAGTTTGCAAAGTGCAAGTAAGCAAGGGATTACAACAACAGTGCAAATGACACACACAAACTACTGCAAAATACGGTAAGTGAGTAAATGATTACAAAATCTCTTCAGCATGAATAGACTGACAGACCTTTACTAAAAAGCTTCTCTATTCCCCGTACAGGCACACTGGGCGTCAGTACAGACATTTCCCCTGGGCTGCTTTGCCAGTGCATGTAATCACCATTACTTACTAGGAATAGCTCTAGAAATACAAAGGTAATTCACATCACTTAGTCTTTGGATTTAATTCAACCTGTTCAAAAAGAGTGAGTTTTATGGTTGTTTTGAGGATGGCTCTCAGGAGGAGTATGACAGGAACATTCATCCTCCAAAATTAACTCAGGAGTGCATTTCCTTGAAGTTAGTCATCAATGACTTAAATATTTTTCAGTACTCACCAATCCAGCCTAAATTTAACTGGTGACCTAGACTGAAGAACTCTAGGAGCACAGATGGTACTCACCACTTTAAATCAAAATAGTAACCCAACAGCACAAAACGTGACATGTTTTTCAGACATTGTAGGGACTGGTTTCTGAGATCTAGTATTGGGTTCCTCACTTTTAATTTCCATTCAAATAAGAAGATGTTGCATTAATGCGAAAGAGACTATGCTAGCAGAAGTATAAGCTTCTGACCATATTTCAGAGAAAACCAGACATATCTGGATGGTAGAGGAGAGAGTCTACTGGGTACTTCTGACTTAGGAGGAAGACTGTGCAAAGAAGCACTAGCCTCCAAGAAATGCTATCATCCAACAAATGAAGGAGATTGCTGCCACTATGCAACACCAGAGAAGATGTTATTAAAAAAAGAAATAGAGAGCAAAGTAACTGAGTAGTCCAAATCCCTTTCACACTCTGGACCTCCTAGATGCCCTGATATCTCTTCTTGAAGCTGCCATAAAAAGCCTGTTTTCTTGACTTCCCTTGGCAGGTTGTTGCGTAACAAATATTTGCTAGTCAACTAGGTTAAGGTTGCAGTGTCCAAAAAGTACATACTCTAATGAACTGCAGATGTACCTTCAAGTTTCTAACTGCAATAATAGAAATAAAGATTTCATCATTCATGTTAAGCACAGTCTTTAAGGAGTTTCTGCATTAATATGACCTGTCATAAAGTGATCGTTAGGCTTCATTAGGCAATAATAGAGATAGAGGGAATGGAAGTATCACCAAACTGTTTCTATTAGGTTTAGATGCTGTGCTTTCCCTGACACTAATAAAAAAAAAAAAAAAAAAAAAAAAAGTCAGATTATTTGAAGATTTCTTTAGACTCCAATAATTTTAAAAATTCTAGAAATGTTTTTTAGAATACAAAATGCTGGGAAAATTGCACACAAGGAGGGACATGCACTGTGACCTCAGCGCAACTATACAAAGGCAGTTCACAATAGACTTGTAACAAATTGGGCAATCCAAGATGCTGTAGTCAAGAACTATATGAAACACAGGGATCATTTGTACACACGGAGCTGAAAAATACAGCTGCTGTTTTCACTCAGAGATAATAATCGTATTTCTGGGCCGCAGGATAAGGCCTGCTTTCTTGGTTCATGAACATTAAGAAACAAATCTTCCATTGTTAACCTTCCTGAGGAGAAGCTGCAAATGCAAGGTCATATAGGAAACAAAGATGTAGGAATGATTTAATGCAACCCTACACTTAGACAGGTGCCACTCTTAGTCTTTTTAATTGATCTCATTTGTTACTTATACCTGTAAATCACACTGTTATCATCTCTGAACAAGGAATGGAAACCAGAAGTTGTCACTGACTAAAGATAGCAGACCAAGTCCTGAAATGGGCTGGTCATATAGACTTACTGGCTTAATTACACAACAGTACATTAGATTGAAATGAGATACTTCGAATAATCCAAATTACATGCAGGCCTCTTGTTTCTTTATCCCACATTGACACAAAACACAGTTCAAATGCAACTGCTAAGAGAGTAAGTTATAGTCTTTTGAGAGAGACAAAGCCAGACACAGATGCAGGCCTGACATAAAAGATTTTTTGCAGTAAGATTAATCTTATATTGATCTAAAGGCCTCCTATGCTGACAGTACGACACTTCATCTCAGAGCTGCTTGGTGTCATGAAGAGAAGAGGAGCATCATGAAGGTGAAGAGCTGGAGTCTTCTCAGGAGGACAAATCCAGCCATTTAAGAATGGGTAACATGAATACTATTTCATTTACTTTCATTGGAATTACTCAGTCCTGTATGATGTCCCATGTAAAGACTACAGTGTATAAAAAGAGTGAGACAAATTTGCCACACGGAAAGAGCAGTAAAAATATTCAGATGTGCTTCTAGCTACGATTGTGCATGCTTCTTAAAAACAAATGGAGCCCAAAGAGCCCAGTGCAGAAGTGTGAGATAATGAAACCCAGCCCCATATTCTCATACAAAATAACTACAAAAGCAAACTTCCAAAATAATGCCTTTCCTTCCTCTGTTGTTCACATATTGACTACTTCTGTGGCTTTGCCTAATTGGTCCCTCCTGGCAGAGGCAGATAAAATTGAAAGACTGTTCTGCTCCTACATGTTCTCCAGGCTTTCTGGAGACTCCATAAAGTCTGTTTCACAAAGGACATTCCAAAATGTTGTCCTTTTGGTCCTTCAGGAATATGGAGTGAATGAAATACTAGCACTTCTGAACAGTATTCTTATGTTAAACCCTACCTCTACTTGGAGAACTGTGGAGGTAGGTCTCCAAAAGCAAATCTATTGTCATTGGTAAAAGTGACAGGAAGAGAAAAAATATTAGGGGAGAGGACTGATATGGAATATCTAAAAGCAACTGAGCTCTCAGATATAGAAGAAAAACAAAGGAAAATATGGAATGAAAAGTTTAAGAAAAAAAAGGAGGAAAATATGAAGCAGCATGGAAACAAGGATGTGGAGGAAACAGCAATACACAGCAGCCACAATAATTCAGAAATAACAATTCATCCATTTTTTGAACATGACTAGATCATTATGTGGTCATTACACTTGGTGAAATGAGAATACATTTTGTTTGCTTCATTAAAAATGTGTTGCTATAGACATTCCCTCTAGCTATTATCATTCATTCTTTTGAGAGATAACTGAGAGCAAAAAACCCCTTCCCTTTCCTCAACTTTATTTGGAGCATTTTATGGCACCTTTCTGCCTTCTAAAAGCAGACAGTGATGCTGGCAGGCACACCACAGTTGGCAGATACTTTTAACCAGAGACTGCAAAAACAAAATGTATGAAGGACAACTAGGCAGGAAAACCAGAGCTGTACTATGAGCCAGAAGGAATTAAACTGTTTTCCAAAACTGCCATACATTGAAAGATAAGTAAAAACTATGCATTTCTACTAGTAACCCTCCCCAGATTGTGATTAACTACAATTTTGAACAAAGCAGCAGTAGTTGTTCAAACCTGTTCAAACCTACAAGACAGGCACTTTTATGAGGTAGACACGTCACAGTTCAGTTTTTTCTTTTGTGATACACCACCTAACCTGTGTTGAGTGAGACAGACCAAGACTAAATATTACCCTTCTTTCACTAGCTTTCTCAAAGGGATGTTTTAAAGAAAAGGCTACTTTGCCTCAAAGGAATGTAGAGGCTTTTTTGAGTTTTGCCTCCAGAAAGGATACCAAAGGTTGGGAATGATTTCTGCAAAATAATGTGAGACAGGCAAAGGGGGCTAAAGTAGGACAAAAATGCAGAGCTGCTTAAACAAAACTTACCTTAAACACAACTTAACTTCCAGTTCTACCTGAAGTCTAGATCACACTTAAGAGCAACCACTTAGATTCCTTACAACTATCTCTTGAAAGTAGTAGCGTGGAGAAACCACATTTCCTTGATTATCCCCGCCTCCTTCCAAGTCCACAGAGATTTGGTCTCCTTCAGTTTTTCTGGCTACCTGTGGCAAAGTTAGTCAGCAGGCACTAATGCCATGAGAGACATTCCTCAGTTTGTGAGCCCTGAAACCAGTCATAAGGAAATGTCAAAGAGACTTCAATTTCCTTCCTTATCTTAAAGCTGCTGTCAGAGGCCTTTGAATAATCTGGGAGTAAGTTTTCAGCTGTCCTAAACTTTGATGTTATCATTTCAGTCACAAGGCTCCTAGATATTGGTGTCATGTTTGCAGCCTCACTGCTATCAGGCCCATGGTTCCCAGTGGTAGCAAAGGTAGCAGAGGGAAGGTAGCAAAGATGTGGAGTTAGCTTATGCTTGGCACCAGTACCATGCAGATGAGTGACTCAGTGGCCTGAACACCTCTCACAGTGTGGCTGTCAAAAAATGTCTTTTTCATAGCCAAGCCATGCTGCTTCCTTTTGACTTGAGAGCTGGTGGGACTCAGAGAACAAGTTGTAGTGCTATTTCTTTGTTAGTCTTAAAAGCACTGCAGTTAATTAAAATTATAATTTTTTTTTATCCTGAAACCCCAAACCTCTGAGCTGTTGAAAGAGCATAGGTACTGATGGTGAGAAGATTTTCATGCAATTTGCAAGGACAGCACAAACCCTGTTGCTCTTTAATTGCTCTCCTATTTCACGGTATTATGTATTTTCTCAAGCCTAGGCTTTGATTGTCATTAGGGGGTGTAGGCTTCAGATTCTGACAGAATGATAAATTTTACAATTTTGAAATCAGACAAAAAAGGACAGTTAATCCATAAGTTTTGTCTTAAATAATCTTTCACTTGATATTTTCTTTTTTCTCCAAATATATAATATAATTAATAATATAATATAATATAATATAATAATATAAATGAATCAGTGTGAAAAAGTTTTTGAATAGGGGACTCTTGAAGTTATTTTAGATGAAACAGTAACATGAGTTTAAAAAGAATTTAAAGTTAAACTGCAGTAAATTGTGGATATGGATACCCTAATTCAGAAGCAGTCTTAAATCAGTTTTTTCCAATTCATGAAGTTATGTCATGTTAAGGATACTTTAAAATTCTGAAACAAAATTTCCTGTGGACTTGATACAGTTAAAGTAACACACTTTGGAAGTGAATTCAGATTAACTTTTCTCAAATCTTCCTACAAAAATAAATTACTACTTACGGTATGCAGTTACGACTGGATCACATACAAAACTTTCTATTATTGGTCCAAGGAATATAACAATGGATGCTATTTTTATTTCTCTTTAGGAACATAGAAAAAATTTAATGCTGTTAAGCAATGATTGCTGCTTTTAAACCATAATGAAGTATTTGCATATAATTATTTGAAAATTTGGTTTTCAAATCTCCATGGAAAATTCACTTTCTGGAAATTTGTAGAACGTAAGGATAAATTGCCTTAGCAGTAGAATACAAGTCAATCACATCAAAATTAAATTTTAGCCCCCCATGCTACTTTAATTTTCAGTTTAATGACTGAACCTATCTTATTTGGACAATATTTTTGACGGTTGTATTTAATTTAGTAATTTCAGCTGTTTTAATATTTGAACTTACAGAAGAAAACAGCTGTATGTTGGTTGGCATTGATATTAGCAAAATATTTCAAAGAGTTATAACAGGATAGACTTTTGAAATTTTCAAGAGAAAGTGACCAAGCATTTGTCTTTTAAATAATAATAATAAAAAAGAATATATAATGACACGGCTTCATAACAACAAAACAAATGTTTCTACCAGGCAGCAAATGGATATTGCTATATATGCCTTTTTAATCTGCAATTGCCCTCAGCTGAATATATGCAGCATAAAATAGCAATAAGTAGACAGATCAGCTTCTAAAATAGCTATCAGAGCACAGATTTGAAATTTCAAAGCATCAAAAAGTGAACTAGAAAAGTGATACCTAGCAAGAGGGCAGTACACTTTAACTGATTCCAATAGGGATTGCAAGTTGCTTTTTATGCTGAATTTTTATTTAAATACATATGTGTCTTAGTTTCATAACTTTAGATCTTTGACCCTGCTAAAGTATGAAGAGAAATGCAAAACATACACGGTTTTATTAGTTTCAGCAGAGAAGCAACAGTTGGTTTAATGTGGCCTGCTTAGTTCTACTGTTTCCTTCTCAGTAATAATAAAATCTAAAATACAAGTCACAGTATTTTATTTTCTTAAAGTGGAAGAATGGGTAAGGCTTCTCCTGCATTAAGCAGCTGCATAAGTAAGAGCTGTCTCTATTTCTCTTTGCTTTAAGATCTCATTGTGAAAACTGAGGTGGAAATTATTGTTGCTTGGCATTGCACTTCTGACTCCACAGCTACATTTTATGAGGCTTGTGTGCAATTAGCCAGTTCGTTATTTTATCCTAATTTTATAATAAATCACTTCACTCTTTTTCTCTCATCCATCATCAACTTATCTGCCCGCAAGTCAAAATGGTACCAATTATTAATCAAGGCCAGAGGCACCCGCTCCTGCATAGGAGCACCATGTTTCAACTGTCAGGTGGCATCCATCCCAGCCTCTTTTTGTCAGCAATAAAGAAAATGAAATTGGACTAATATGAATCTCATTTCTGCCCTGATTAAAGGCCTACATTTTCCCTAGGCATTGCCTGACCAGGTCCTGACTTGTGAGATATTCAATGTTCTTGTAATGTCATTCGGACAGAGCGCGCCTGTCTCCTTAGGTCATTGTTCTTCAGATTCACTTGTTTTACATGGAATATAGGCTAGAAAATCTAGACTTCCTTTGGGGTGTTAATTAAGAGGAGCATCCAAAATTAATCAGCAGATTCACTAGGGCGAAGGGGAGCTGTCTGAAGGCTTCGATATAAAATGCACTTCTAGTAGAGAGAAATGAGCCTTCGGCTATTGACAAAGAGAAAACAAGTGCACAGACGGCAATGTGACATAAAAATTCATATACGTATACAATTTTACATTCATTTTCCTTGTCAGCTTGTCACCTTTAATTATAAAGGTTGATTCGCTATTTGGCAGATCTGGAAATTGTAAACGCTTGGCCATTTGAATATCATCATATGGTCAATGTCTTCAAAAAAGAATGACACACAAACACACCAGGAAAGGAACACTGTAAAGTCCAAACTGAACTTCTTTGATGATCACCTTGAAGTATCTTGCAGGTCTTAGGGACAACTGTGAACTTGGCTATAAAAGCACACAAGTTATGACCATCTGCAGAGAAAACATGATATTGACAAGTTGTTAGCCCCCACCCCTTTTTACTTAGAGTAGTTTCTAATCCTAATTTCTTTAATTCTTTTATCACTCATTCCATTCTGTTATTAGTGCTTGGTGTGGAGGATTTGCATAGACCTTCAGGCTAATAATGACCTTTATGTGGAAACAGAGAATTCTGCGGCCTGCCCAGTGAAGACTTAAAAAAAAAGTAATGCTAAGTCCGTATCACGGTGACACCTCAAAGAGAAGCTTCTTAGACAGTCAATAATTTTTATCAGGTAAGTTTGCTTGATTTCAGCAGCCACTAAATTAGAACTGAGTTTTCGTAACTGGCTATAGCACTTCTTATCTGTACCTTGGAGGAAGTCCATGAGCTCAGGTTTCAGAAGCTACCTGTTGTAGTTTTTTGTAGTTATACCTTTCTTATTTACCAGCTGTCTCTGTGCAATTTTTCACAGTTTTGAAAAGACTGGAATGGCCATCCTTTTAACACTGCAGCATGTCATAGTTCCAGACTAAGAACAGCCATATTGCTTGGGGTTTTGGGAATCACTATTACTCTTCATGTGTTCCAATAGACCTATAAAAAATATAAAAATAGGCCCTAAAAATATCACATACATATGCAGAAGCACACACCGAGGAACTAAGCTCTCCAAATCTGTTCTAAGAGTCTGATATAGAAGATTTTACTTATATCAGGTATAGACTTATGGTTAAAAAAAAACCAAACAGCAGGCAGGAAAGTTGAAGACTTCAGAGGAGGGAGTGGTTTGTACTGGTTTTTGAGCATTTCTCTAATGTTATGGGAAAGAAAACCACATAGTGTAGGGCTCAATATACTGAAACTTGGCACTGTGATGTTTACTTCAAATCACTGCTGCACAAAAAATAGTATATTCTGAGCTGGTATGGTACTCTACATTGAATCGCATGCTAGGTAATCTAAGATTCTGACTGCATTTTCTAAAATCAGTCACCTTTATCCCTAAATGGGTGTAGTAAGTTAACCTTATACCATTGACTTTTCAGCTGCCGCATTTTTAAGCTTTTGCTATTGATGAATGAAAATCATCAAGGGTACTGAACTCACCTAAGGAACCTTTTTCCTAACTCTTTTTTACATGGTAGTATAAAGGCAATATTCATTGTCCACCTATACCAGGCTGTCAGAGAAGTTGTGTAAATGCATGAAAGAACTGCCCTCATGCAGAGGCTTACTAGCAGTTATATCGGTGACTGGGAAATATGATGGAGTTAGGTCAAAAGTTACAACAGTGAGTGCTGATATTTATACTTTTGTATCTACAGTTGCGCTGCCAGAACACAGCAGAGTACTTACGTTTTTTTTCAATTCAATTTCATGATGGCTAATTTTATTAGGACTAATGGGACCTAGGGTGGACACCTGTTAGGTGGCTTTACATTGCCTAATGGTTGATAATTACTGAGCAACACTAAAAAATCTTCTATGATAATCACAAAATTTTAGTACAGAACATTAACCCTGATTTCACTTCAAGGACGCCTATATCCTCCACATATGCTGTACTGCCTGTGTATATTTTACAGACAGTCTTCATATATAACTCCTCAAAACAGAGATTTTAAAAAACTAGAAGATTCTATCTAGTATTTATTTCCTATGTATTTTATAATCTAATACCTAAATATCACACTAAGACTGCTTATGAAGCTTGTAAAAATATAAAAAGAGAAATAAAACCGCAGCATATAAATGTAAGATTGTACAAGGTCATCTCCTTTTCGTTATTGTCCAATTAATTCCTTATTCTTAAGGAACTTAAACTATGAAATGCAAGCTAACTATGAATTATCTACAGGACATCAATGGTTGTAAAACAGGATTTCCTCTGACATTTATTTTTCAAGGTTAAACATCTGAACACAAACCACACTTTTCTTTGCAAAGAAAGACCCACATATTTTTTGTTCCCAAGTGTATTTCTTCTTTCATTTCTAGAAAAGTTCAGTCATGGACTATATCTACTCTGCAGTGCAGAAATGGTATGTGTGAATCCACATTCCTCAGTCATTCCCAACTATTAAGTACATTGGATCAACAGTTGGGGTGACCCAGCAGATCTGATGGAGGGATCTCTGTATCTCTTTGAGGCGCATCCTGAGACTTACCATACACTGAAGGAAAAATTTGCCCAGCTTCCTGACAATGCACCTATAGAACTCTGTGTCATTGCAGAAGAATACCTGAAGCAAGCACATACAGTGGCCCAGTGTTTTTCCCAAACAGAATTCATGGTGGGTGGTGAAAGGAAGGATGGTATCTGTAAGCAGCCTTCCTGAAATCACTGGATACATGACGTAAGAGTTGATGCTACCTTAGGAGCTGCATGATGTCTGCCATCTCAGATAACATGAGATATAATCATCGTCCTGTGAACTGCTGCTCTTTTTCTTCAGCTCAATTAATTTTCTAATTATACACACTACCTTTTACCTGCGTTTCCTGAATCTCTTGTTCTGAGGAGAAAGAGTTATTCCTTAGGATCTGATCAGGCAGTCAGAAAGTCAGTAGATTTTACAGCAAAAGGTGGACATGACTGTGGCCTTGGCCTGCTGTTTGTGCTCACTAAGTAAAAATATAAATATAAAACACCAGTAACAACAACAAAAAAGAAAAAGAAAGTGTTTACATATATTCCACCAAAACTTTAAAGAATTAATTACTAAAAACAATATAAATGTCTTTACAAACTTTAAGTTTCCCCTAAGTGAACCAAAATTCCAGTGGGAATCATTTTTTCATGTCAGATCTACAAAGAATCTATAGTACAAAAACAGTGGCATTGCCCTTTATCTTTCAAAACACCCCAGTCCTGTCAGTGCACGGAAGTAATCAAAACCACCAAAGATCTCAATGCCAGTAAAACTTTGAGAGAGTGAACTTAACAAACAATTAATGTACAGTACATTAAAACCTTAGTAACTCAAGGCATTTCCCTAGTTATTTTTTCCTTACTTTTTTTTCAGGTCTTCATAGGATAATTTTGCTGCAGTTTCATGCAACCAAATTCCCCAATCTGTTACTGAAGAGATCTGTTCTGCAACAACTGTGGTAACACCTAGCAACCCTGCAGTTGCAATGCTGCATTGCAGTTGCAATGAAATGGGCATTAGCTTCCTTTTTTCTTTAATAGGAACTGATTGCTGGATTATTAAATTACTATTAATCAATAGGAACTGATTTTATGCACTACTTAGTGTTGTTCACATCAGAGTTTAGCTGTACCCTTTGGAGTTGCAATGGTTTCATTCCTACTGTATCAGGGACTGCTTCTAAATGAAGGAAACTCTAGATGCATGTCTTTCTGCACTGGGAAGATTGATGCTGCAAGAAAGACTTGCCAGCTCATCCTGTAGACCCAGTGGTAATGGAAGAGCCTTCCACAGGTTTGGGACCTAGGTTTGCACCCAAGAGGTTGCAAGAGGCAGTTTGTGCGCATACTGACATTCTCCAGGAGTCATAGCCTTCAAACATCAGGAGCTCCTTTGGTAGAGACCTGCTCCGTAACATACAGGGACAATGTAGCAGCTTGGCTAAAGTGGAAGAAAGCATTGAATAGCTAATGCTGCCCCTCTGCCAGCCCCCCAAAATATAGGGAGCTGTGCAGTGTACAGGGACAGCATAGTGGGACAGGTGAGTTGTCCTTCCCTTCCGAAGGGGCAGTGAAGGGATGTGTTCACACCTCTGTGTCATTATCCTGCTGCACATCAGGGTGACGCCATCGCAGCAGGGAAAAGGTGACCCATCCTGGCTCGCTATGGTCATTCCTTCCTCCTTCAAGTGCAAACTTTGATGTCAAACTAGCCACTGACTCATCTACAGTATTTTTCTCAAACTCTTGCTGTATACAGAAAACGAAGGGCAGATCTCCTTGAAGCAGAGGTATCTGGCAGAACAGTTGTCTCAGAGCTGGTTTTGGTGGCTAAAGAAGTGGCACCTCACTCTATTACAGAACATTGTGTATATAGGAAGTTGCAGTCTTATCTGCACTGGGTACCCTTCTGTGGTGGGCTGACCTTGGATAGTTGCCAGGTGCCCATCAAGTTGTTCTATCACTCTTATCAGTGGGAGAAGATGGGGGAGAAGAAATAAGATGGAAAAAAAACCATTATGGGTCAAGATAAAGGAAGTTTTATAAAGAAAAGCCAAGGCTGCATGTGACAGCAAAGGAAAACAAAAGATTTCTTCTCTACTTTCCACCAGAAGGTGATATCCAGCCACTTCCCAAAAAACAGGGTTTTTGTACACTCAGACATTGCTCTGGAAGACAAATGTAATAAATAACAAACTATAGAATCATAGAATCATAGAATAGTTAGGGTTGGAAAGGACCTCAAGATCATCTAGTTCCAATCCCCCTGCTATGGGCACGGACACCTCCCACTAAACCATATCATCCAAGGCTATGTCCAACCTGGCCTTGAGCACCGCCAGCGATGGAGCATTCACAACTTCCCTGGGCAACCCATTCCAG
>JANRGW010046182.1:0-20000 GCA_024733675.1 Psilopsiagon aymara | reverse complement strand
GCCACAAGTCAAAAACACAGTGCTGCACCAACTACTAAGAAGGAGAAAAATGACTGCTACTGCTGAACCCATAACATCTTACTAAGAGACAATTTATTTCTTTAATATATTAATTTTTGTTTACCCTCTGTTACTATTTTCCTTCCCTTTAATATAATACAGTATATTTTCGGCGTAAACTATTCCGGGTTTTGTCCTCAAAACATTTTATTTTTTTCTTGATTGTTTGTGAAGCTATAGAAATGCTGCAATTGTCAACATAACAATGAATTATCATCCTCTAATCTGTTCCACATGGATAGCGGGCCAGTTTGTGCGTCTAGTACATAGAAATTCTTGATTCAGTTAAAACCAGCAAGACTGATGCTGTTGCAGTTTAACCTACAAGAGTACTTAGGAAAAACATGCATTTCTTAAAAATCACATGCCACAGCATAAACAACTTATTGAAGATATGATGTACATAATCACTTATGAGGAATAGAGAAAAAAACTAAGGATAAATGCAAGGAAATTGAGCTTAGGTTCAGTCTTCCAAAGAAAGAATTGTATTTTTTGTCATATCTTTAAGGGTGTGTAACTATGCAGAATTTCTGACTCTCTTATGGTTGCATTTGAGTATTCATTCTGATTTTTTTTTTTTTTCCCTATGCTCCTTAGAAGGAAACTGGTGATTCTCAGGACTTCTAAAATTCTTCCCATATGTTTTTAAGTGTCTAGAGGCTTGTAGTAATGACCAGTGGTGGTGAACTTTCAAAGGATCAAAGATCTGGCATGATCAGGATAAAAGCTGAAAAACCCAAGTGCTGTAATGCAAGGGATAGCTGAGTCACTATAGTCAGGACATCAGAAGGGACCTATGCAAGAAAAGTGTCTGGTTTCACTTGTGCTGGAAATACCATGAGAACTGTTCTTTTGTGGTATTTCTGCTTCCTGACACACTGAAATTAAGATATGCAGAAATACCAGTGTATTTCTTTCTTCTTTTTTCTTTTCCTTGAAAGTTCACTAAGATTATAAAAACTCAGAGCTAGTTTTGACTTGATTGAAGGGAGGCTGTGGTTTGGTCACCTTTTATCTGGAGTAGACCAGCTGGCCTTCCAAACAGCTCTGTTTGTATTGTAATTGTCAACTGCTGATGATATTTCTGACTCAGTAATCAGGGCTTGCTTAGGACTACCTGCAATAAGATCACATTCTTCTAATGTTCTTTGGGAGCAGGTGGCTGTTAAGTGTCCCCAGGTCAGTCATGGGGTGTCCCATAGGAGGGCTGCAGGACAGCATGTCCCCTCAGGCATTAACCTCTGTCTTCTCCTCCCAGACATCCTAGAAATGTACTACACTAAAGCTAGAAAAAGAATAAAAGCATGCCAGCCAACCCTTTGAGGAATAAATTAACCACAGAAACCAATAAATAAATTCACTCTGGTCGTGGGTTTATATATATGTCTACAGTCTATCTTTGCTCTTCTGTTAAGGTGCCATCTTTGAACACACTGAAGTCAATGAGAGACTGGCTGCGGTGCAAAACCATTAGTACTGGGGAAGAGAGCTGTTATTTAGCACTTGGATATTGATAGAGGGTTTGGACTACTTTAAAGTTCTCATTATTGACTGTACTGTCCAGAGAGTGTAACTTCATAAGTGGAGGTAGGTTCTACATGTAAGGAAAGATGTAGCAGATCTTTAGGAACCAACAACAATAAAAACTCTGAATTTATGGTCAAATAAAACACTTCATATCCTTTATTAAGGAAGATGATTGTAAGAATCCCACATAAACACACTGAGCTATTCCAGTGTTTTCTGTGAATACCTCTTTTCTTTTGCTTCATTTTTCTTCAGTGCACAAGGTCATATATATTTATAAAGTGATGAAACTGTAAGTTTGAAAGGTACCTTTTAATTAGTCTTTAATGCTTGATTTTCTAAATTTTCTGTATCAAATCCAAAGTCCAATGTCTTGATAAGAAAAATCTAAAGAAAAGTGTAGGGAAAGCCTTGATGATCAGCTGGGTCTGCTGAGTGCAGCCACAATGAGAAGGTCTGTCTGTGGCCACATGAAAAAGACTTTTTGGCCACAAGTGGCTCATGGGTACAGGGAGAAAAGCCCATCCCCAGCGCTTTAGGAGCAGATGTAAAGGCTGTTGCAGAAGAATAAGATGAGGTAATTTCCCTGAAATTTGTTGGAGGATGCAAAAGCATTTTGAGTTTCTACCCCTGCAGTTCCCTGGTAGCAGCCTCTAATGCTGTGGGGGAAAAGCTATTAGGAGTTTCTAGAAAATTGTGGTGTTCTAAGTGTGAAACTAGAAAGTAAATTTGGCCTTACATGGTTTATTTGCTAAAATCTATTAGACTCATGCAGCGTTTCTTCTCAGAAAGGTGTGCCACTATAAAGCCCTTGTACCACTGCAAAACATTGGTTGATCTTCAGTCCTACATCTTTAATTCACTTCCACTCACAGAAAAAAGCCTATGGTTTCTTAAGTGACTATAGCAAAGCTGCTTGTACCGTGGCCCTGGGTAAGTAGCTTTTCTTCTGCTGTTTGGGCAACCTTCAGTTAGGGGAACTGGATTTTTCCAATTGTCCTGATCATAGAATCATAGAATATTTTGAGTTGGGAGGGTCCTTAAAGATCATCTAGTTCCATTCTCCTGCCATGTGCAGGGACACCTTCCACTAGATCAGGTTGCTCAAAGCCCCATCCTACGTGCTTTGAAACCAACTTTGAAGCTAGCCTCCTTCCATACTACTGCCCATCGGACCCATACTATCCATGTTACGATTGACTGTGTCTTAAGTGTCACACCTGTAGGTTTAACTAAGTGATTTATTTAATATGTGTGTGTGACATTCCCATTCTCAAGCTGCTAATGCTTACTTTTTTTCTTTCTTTTCTTTTTTCTTTTTTTTTTTTTTTTTTTTTTGTCTGGCATGGACAGGAATGTTCTTACAATTCAATACATTTCTTATTACATGGCTGTAGACCTCATTTAATTAAATGCGAAGTTATAAACTAAATGGTTCCCAAATGTATAATGTTTTTAAGTACTTAAAGAAAAAGCCAAACCAAAAAAAGAAAAGCCTCTTGAACAAGTGTTTGCCAAGTGTTTGTATGGGTTTAGCATGTGTTTGGAATAGGTTTTGTAGCTAGAGGTACTGCTAGATACAGAAGAATTAATGTCTTTATAAGAAAATTACCTATTTTATCTGAGGAGGTGACACAGGACTGCAAGTGTGCACATGGAGGAAATTCTTTACTATGAGGGTGGTGAGGCCCTGGCACAGGTTGCCCAGAGAAGCTGTGGCTGCCCTATCCCTGGCAGTGGTCAAGGCCAGGCTGGGCAGGGCTTGGAGCAACCTGGTCTCGTGGAATGTATCCCTGCTTGTGGCAGGGGGTTGGAACTGGATGAGCTTTGAAGTCCCTTCCAAACCAAACCATGCCATGGTTCTATGTCCCAGCATCCGTGGGTAGGCAGGGAAAGGATAGGTGGAGTTTTTCTGGTCAGTGCCAAGGCCAAGCAGTGTTGCTGACTCAGCACTTGAGGGTCAGATGGGTGGAGCTGTTCTGCAGTCACTGCTCTCCTTGCCATGCATAGTGCCCTGGCGGCAGCAGTGCAAGAGGTTGTTTTAGCTCTTATCTTCTGCTGCAGTAAACTGGTCATGCTGGTACACATAGTGGTTGTTTTTGTAAACTATGTGAATATTGGCTGAGCTACACATGTTACTCATTTACCAGTACTGGCAAACTCACCTGTATTTCATTATGGTTTTGCTGGTGAAAAGAGGAAAAAAACATGACTGCTTTTAACATTTCTTATCATTTGTATTCATTCCTTGTACCATTTTGATGTTTATATCTCATTTATTGTGAAGCTGGATTACTTTGTATTTCCATGTATATGCTTATGTGTTTTGATGTGTTTTAAAATCAGTGTGCTGTTGCTTTCTTCAATAAGCCAAGTGTTAAGTAGTGCTTTTCTTAACCCAGTCTTAATTCCCTCTGTCACATGTGAGACCTTGCCTCTCTTTAGAGAACCGTAAATAATGTAGCACTTAAACAATTACTTAAAAATACTGATTCCATGAAGAGCAGGAATGGCAAGATGGCTTGCTCCACCCTCAGAAAAACCTTTTTTTGTGTTCTGGGTTTTCGAGCAGCATAGTTGGCCCCCAAAGCCCCACTCAGTTGTTATTGCACCCCATCCTCAGTGAGCCAGTGCAGGCATTTGGAGGCTGGGATAGGAGGTACCAATGTTCTGTCCTGGCTTTGTGGCCTTCTGTTGGTTGGCAGACATAGTTACTTTTGCCGTAGGAATGCTATCATCATGACTGCATGCATGTAACATGCCCAAGCAATAAATAATTGGTAATTGAAACAGCCTGAATTGTTTGCCTTACTTGCATTTGAATATCTCCCCCGCATTTGAATATCTCCCCCTTCATTTTCCTATGCTGTGGGGTGCATAACACCACATCATAAAAAGTCTGGAGTGACCCAACATAGGGTATCTGAACATGTGAATAGTTTGGCTGAAGTGGAGGCAGTCAGCCTGGGAAGCTCAGAGAGCGTCTTTGCTTCTGACTTGGGACCAGGGAGCCACTAAACATCAGGGACAAGACCTCAGCTGCACTGCTTATTTCATTAATGGCTGTGTCAGGTTACCTCTTGTGTCGCCTTCTATGATATATGGTATGCGTGAGAGGAGCAAGTGCTGCAAATAAGTTTCTGAAGTTAATTTCTCTATGCTGCTCCGGTGTTTATTCATCTGTTTCTATGAGCATGCAGAGGCACACAATTTGTTAGCCACACGTGTCTACTGACAGGCTAATAATGCTGTTTCCCACATCTCTGGGTTTTAATAAAATTTCTACCCAGGTACTGATAGACCCCTAGCACAAATGGATAAATCATACTGCATGTCTGCTAAAAGTAGCGTTTGCTGCTCTCTCACTAGAGCAAGCCATTTCTTTTCAGTGGCAGTATCATCTGGACTTTGCTGAAAAGTTAGATGTAACCACAGTAGGTACTGCTTTTCCAGACAATGCCTTATTGTCTGTACAGGCTGGATGCAGAGACCTTGCATACCTACTTAGAATCAAGATTAAATTACCAGACTTTTTGGCATTTTTATGTAAAATGTTCTTTATTATGGTCTTCTCATAGCTAAAGCATGAGTCATTTGCAAACCATAATAGATTTTGGCTATGCTGCATGATGAAGTGTTCTGGATGCAGTGAAACCTTTAATCAAGACTCCAGGCAGTGCAACTCCCAATAGTCACCTTTAAAATAAAAAAGGGGAGTGGGTAAGGGCAGGAGAGAGAGAAAAAAGAAGTATATTATGGCACCTTTTCTTTGCAGCGCTAAAATGAATATTTGAGACAGCACAAGAAAGTGACATCTTTTTAAATAATTATAAGAACAGTTTATGCTTGATTTAGCTTAGATATAAGGAAGAAATTCTTCACTATGAGGGTGAGGCCCTGACATGGGTTGCCCAGAGAAGCTGTCACTGCCTCATCTCTGGCAGTGTTCGAGGCCAGGCTAGAAGGGGCTTGGAGCAATCTGGTCTAGTGGAAGGTGTCCATGTCCATGGGGTGGGGTTGGAACTAGATGAGCTTTAAAGGTCTTTTCCAACCTTCCAAACATTTAAAGGTCTCTTCCAACCATTCTAGGCTACTGTCAGTAAAACCACTGCGTTTTTGAAAGCACTCTGATCTCCTAGCAATTTTTAGAAAATATGATGCTTTGTAAAAGTGACTTGTTTGCAAAATGTTAAATTACCTTACAGTACTTTACAGTATGTTTTTAACTCCAGGAAAGTTACTTGGTGTTAAAGTATTGGAATTAGAGCCCACAGATTAACATTACTGGGAAATTCCAGAGTTGCATATAAATCTTATTAGTCGTATTTCCATGCATATGGAGGCTTAATGGAGAAAATGAAACATGTTGACAAAATGCATTGATCCTCAAGTTTCCATCCAATTCCAAGGTTGGTCATCAGTAGTAATTCCTGATTTTGTGAGGGGGGAAAAGAAATACCGCTATAATCCTTCTTCTGAATGGGCTCAAACTGTTGTCTTTTGCTGGGTCGATATTTGGTCATTGAGGGGATTGGAGTGGGCAGTTGTGTAGCACAGCACAGCTTTCGCATCCTCTTTTTCCTGAAATTACTCTTGAGCTCAGGTATCAAAATTAAGTCTTATAACCTGATCTCCTTCTGTGGAAAGATCCTAAATGTCTAAGGGTATGGCTGACACATCTGTTTATTGCCCGTGTGCTTGTCCCTGTCACCTAAAATTAGGAACTTTGACTGTAATGTACTAGAAGGAGTTTGGATTATGTTCACTACACTGATTTTTGTTCAAAGGTGTTACCCCAAAGCTCAGAGATCAAGTGACTGCTGCTGCCTCTGGACATTCAAAGTGGGATTCTTAACAACTCTGTATTTCTATTTAACAGGCTAACTAGCCTGCAGCATGATAGACTAATGTGATTTTTGTTGTGCTAGCATGCACTGGGATTGTTTATCTCCTGGAAAATGGGATATTCAGATGCCTCATTCAACCTCTGTAAGCAAAAAGAGAGCCAAAGCTATTGCCTTGTCCCATGACATTTTTTTGTAAGTGGGCTTTCCATCTTGTTGTTGAAATTGTAAATATGCATGTTCTGTAGTTCTGGTTTTCCACCTTCCTGAGCTCTGCTATTATTGGTTATTCAAGTAATTCTAAAATTTGAGTGTTATTTTTTTCACCCCCATGCTTACTGTTTCCCAGTATTTTAAATAGAGCAAGGTGGGAAACTGATTCAGGATAGCCTGTGGGTTTTTATCATTATTAGAAACTATTTTAGAGATATTCTAGGAATATCAAGATAGTTAGATATAGATGTAGGTGTAGATTAAGTATTTTTCATCTTTTCTTTCCGGAAATGCACTTCTGCTTGCTTGCACTCTTGATACTTAATCTTTCTGTTCCCTTGCCTTCACAGTTTGCAGGACCAGTGCATGCGTGATTCTTCTAAGTGCTTAGGATAGCCATAACTTCACTGATGTGAGTAGCTGATATGATTACTCACATCAATAAAGAAGGAATCTACACATACATGTGTGTGTTTCCTAGCATTAGCGAAGCATTGTTTGCTGGATGAACAAAAAGGCCAAAGCAGTAGAGGCAGGAGAAAAATTAGAAGTGTTGGCCAGGTTCTTCAGTTAGCTACATGGATGTGATAAATTAATAGTGGAATTTTTCTCTTTTATTAACATGACTGGTATTATTTAGAATGTTTATCAAAGGATAGGGAATAGAATCATTTCACTTTGATTCTGTTAAAATTGATAGCACACTACTGCGGTCTCTAGCAAAAAATAAGCTCCTTAAAGTTGTTTTTATTGTAATATGAAGGATCACATTATGATTTAAGCATAAACAAAAGTCTTCAGGCTGGCATGTGCCAGTGCTGCCTGTAGACTATTAGATGGTATCTCAAGAGAGGCAGTGAACATCACAGCAGTGAGCAAAGGGAAGAAGAATGACTCAACAGCGTATAAATTAAAAGAAAAGTTGTCGCCTTTCCACTTCGTTTGATCTTTTAATCAAATAGCTGTAGCATTTGAAGAAGTATTGAACACATGAGACATCTGGGAGTTTCTTTCTTAGGTCATGTTCTATCTATAGATCTCTGATCAAGCATGTAATGCAGATAGGGTGGCTGCAAGCAAGAATTGCTGCATGCATTTTGATGCTCCTGGTGAAACTTGCTGCAGCCATATGAGTTCATTCAGGTTTCCTGTGGCATCTTGTTTTTTCTTCTTATTTTAAATTGGTAGAAGTAAGAATTTGAGAAAATTATTCTGTCTATCAACCTTCCTCACCTTGAAATAAAAGAAAAATAAATGTTAATAGGTGTAATAAGCCAGAGGGATAGGTTCTGGCAAAATGAGCCCAGTGGTTTATAGAAGGCATTATGATTGGATACACTCTGGCATGTTGCCTTCCAGTGCAATTTTTTATTTTACATACCTTTGTAGCTCATAAACCCAGTAAGATTGGTCACTAAAATAATTCCTTGTTTCAGAATAAAACTCTCATATTAAGCTTTTTATTTTTATGGAATTTGTCTAGCCTTTTCAGTAATAATAGTCTGTGGTACTAGTATTTTTGAAGTGTATTGGTTCTTTTCTAAGAAGCGAAACTATCTTTTAACAACTGCTTCTTAATTCAACAAATTATTTTGCCTAAGAATTGTTTACTCAAATGCAAACTAATTTTGGCTAACCAGAAAAAAAAAGAATATTTTTGTCTTGATTTCCATCAGAATTGAGTTTCTCCTCCTCCCTAACCCCTGCTCCGCATAAATGTTTTCAGAACCGTATGCAAAGTATGAAGCTATTGAAGACTTTACACTGCGGTATCACTCTTCGTGAAGAGTCTCTTTCACATACAGCCTTCATAAATGCCATCAGTTACTTCAAAGAGGGCATTTTCTACTTTCTTCAAAGTAAAGACAATATTTTGAAACAACAGCGAGTTGCCCAGTGACTTCTTGTGTTCTGGTTCTTACTTAAATAGATACTGTATGCTTTATGAAGTGAGGTTTTGGTATAGTTCCTGAAATTTGTTAAGACCTGAGGTTTGTCTGAATGGAGAAAAGAACTTGTATTTTTCTTACATCTACATTTAAAGTAAATTAAGTCAAAACTCTTTGATGTGTGTGCTGCCCTATCTCAATCTGTTCTGAATTTGTTTATGAAGAAAAAACCACAAGAGGCTAATTTGAGCAGCAATTAAGAATCTTAACAAGATCGAGGTAGTTAATACTTCCTCTTCTTCACAAATCTCTGTGACAGGCAGCTGAGCAATCAGATTCTCACAAATGAGGATAGGTTGACCATCTATAACACTGGCAGGGGCATGATGATTTTGTGAGAACAAGAAATTGGATTCCGACATGGGGAAATCTGTAGTTATTGTTTGACTCACTACTTTTGCTAATCTCTGTGATGCATTGTAGGTCTGTATTTTTGCATCTTAGTTTAATATAGGTTGAAACAAACATAAATACACAAAAAAACCCTCATGTAATGATAGTTTGCATAGAAATTGATCTGGAAAATGATTGTGTTTACTTTACAAGGCATAGTAAATAAGCAACATGTATTTTTCTGCAGAAGTTTAATTTTCAGCCTTTTTTTTTAGATGCATTAAATGTGAGGGAAAAGCATTATATTAGAAATCTACAAAAGTAGAGTAATTTTGTGGAGATTTACACACATGCACATGGATAGAACAAAGTTTTCTGGTTTTTTGTTTGTTTGGTTTTGTTTGGTTTTAATTCCCCTTGAACAAATAAAGCAAGGCAATGTTTTGAATCTATTCATCAGCTTTCTATCACAGTCTTAACAGATTTAGAAGTGTCTGTGACTATTTTTATTCCGGTGGCTTCTGCAGAAATTCAAGGCTTT
This sequence comes from Psilopsiagon aymara, assembly GCA_024733675.1. NCBI lineage: Eukaryota > Metazoa > Chordata > Aves > Psittaciformes > Psittacidae > Psilopsiagon > Psilopsiagon aymara. The sequence continues at coordinate 10,530 of JANRGW010046182.1, read as the reverse complement.
TCGAGGTAGCAAAGCCCTCATCAGTGCCTGGACCACCAGAGAGTCACCTGACTGACAATTTGGAGGTCAGGCAAGAATACTGCCTGTGTTGGATGGGTTTGGAGAAGGGGGTGGTGGTTATCACTTTCCATGTAGTCTGGGCATGTTGATTCCTAGAGTTACACAGATATTGTCACCAAATGGTTCCTTCCTGTTCTAGGGACCCAGGTTTAGACAAATCCCTTAAGGACACTGTTTTTCTTCCTGTGGCATATTTGAGGTTTACAGGTCTTTGGTTTCCTAGATGTTTATTCTTGTATACTTGCTGTTGTCACTGCTGGGTGTTTTGCGGTTGGTGCAAGCTGAGAGCATAGCACATGTTCCGTAGACACTTCTGAGCTCGATGGCTAAGGTACAGATGGCTGTTAGTACTGTCATGACCACCTTGTCTTGCCTTCATTAGGCCTAAGGCAGAACTGCACATAATTAGTAATTGGTAGCATGTGATATTAATCAAACCATGTGTTGAAGAATATGAATGACACACATTGTTATCTTTATGCAAATGTAATGTTGGATTAGAAAGATAGAGGCAGTGAATTGTGTGGGGATTTAGCTTTGATGTTTGATTAAAGGTCTGTGCATTCTCAACACGCACATGCACACACATACCCCCCCCAGTAAAGATGTGATAAGACAGATTGAAATCTTCCAGTGTCCCATGGCAATGAAAGACTTTGGTTGTTGTGTGAACTTCTACTTGGAGCTGGAACTTCTGAAGTAATTTCAAAATGAAATTAATTTCCGAGCTCCTGAATAGAGGGCTGGACATTCAGTTTACACTTGAACTTGTTCAGGATGCATATTTTGTTAAATGAGGCCTCTGGAATGAAACTTAATGGACTCTTGTTTTAGGGAAAATGTAAAGATTTTTCTCAAGTCCTTCTCAGAGATGTTACTTGAGTGAAATTTTTGCAGATGGGCACATCTCAGGATCTTATTTCTTACGTTTGCAATAGTCTGCAAGCTGAAGTAATAACAAGGGTAAAAAGATAACTTTACACAGGGAAGCCAGTTAGACTTAGCTAGCAATGAATTATGAAGGAATATGCATTATCTAAGCCCTGTGCACAAATAGTAAATCATAGTGTGAATGCTTGCTAAAAATATTGTGGTCTCTTTCTAAAAATTCTCTCTCTTGAGAATTCCTTATTTTTCCACCATCTAAAGCATGTCTTCAATATAAAATACAGTGGCTTTTTTCACTTGTGAGCTGATTTTTCAGGATAAAATTACTTCTGCTGTTATTCTTTATTCTTCTTTTTTTATTTTTTTCCCCAGTTCTCTGGAATCTAACTTTATAATTAATTTATTTTGTCCCATGGCCCTTAACCATCTGTATTCTTGGATTCTGACTACTTGCATTGTGTAAGCTGTAGGCAATGCACAGCTCCTAACCTGAACCTCCCAAAAGTTGTCATATATTTTTCATATGATTTTTACAAAGGGCAATCTCTTATCCTGAAAATGGGTTCTGGTGGTGAAATGTCACCTGCATCTGAAGCATTAGCTGTGTGTGACACATACAGTATGAATAAATAAATTGAAGAGCTGTGCAGCTGCTTTACCTTGACACCGTATCTGGGAAAATGTTATACTTAGAGCTGAAGAGAACGCATAAATTGCCCTGCCAGCTCATGGGGCAGGATCCACTTGGCAAAATCCTTCCCCTGTCATTTCTACTGCATCTCTTCCATTTCTGTGGTTAATTGTCACCCAGATGCATCAGTCACCATGAAAACTCTCTTTCTTTTGTGAGTTTGTGCCTGGTTAGTTAGTTGTCAAATCATTGCTTGTGATGCTCTGGTCAGCACTTCTTTGGCTCCTGTTGTCAGGGATTTGAATTTAACAATAAAACCTTCTGGGTTAATCTGTCTTAAGCTATGAAGCGTTTTCGTGTGTCATTTGTGAACAGTCAAAGGAATTGGAGATGGTATAAATATATAATGGTCTTCTATAAAAGACCATGTAAGGTTTATAGGACCAGCATTTTGTCTACACTTCCAGCAGATATATCTGTAATATTATTGTAATATTTCCTCTGTTTTTAAAGACACTTCAGTTCTCCTTAGTGTTGTGGGAAAGTTCTGGCAGGCTGACACTAACAGTAACCTACTGTGGGCATAAATACTGATCACAAAGCAAAAAAAATGTGAAAATGAACAAGCTAACTTACTCAAGGTGACTGAGGATGGCTTAGATCCCTGGGTGGAAGGTGTCTCCCTGTGTGTTGTACACACTGACCAGTGCCATAAGGTGTTCATGACAGTCCACATCTCTCCACCCTCTGAAGAACTTCTGTTGGAGGAAAAGTGTTTAGCAGGGAAACAGCCGAGCTCCTTGCAGCCTTCTCTGCATTAGGAACATCCTCTGAGGTGGAAGAGATGGGTGTGCCATGATCAGATATACTCTCAGAGTATTTATAGATCTACAACAATTTATATTTTCAGGGTGTTTAATGAAGGAGAATAGCATGCGTACCAAATCTGTTCCATTACAAAGTCTAATACTGGTGGAAAAGTTAGGCTTTCCAAACCAGTTGGCTTTGGGAGGAGGACAAAAAGATGGAGCATCCTTCAGGGTGTGGTTTCAGGAAGCCCAAGGAGGACCAATGGCCCTAGGGTGCAGCCAGTGAGAGCTCGGGGAAAGATACAGCGAGTGACCCTGGGTGATTCAGTTTCTCTGCAGGGACAGCCAAGCCTTCATCACAAAACTGCTTTTCTTAGGGATAGTCCGTTATTCAAGTCAGAATGGCTTGCCAATTGGTGGCCTGTATGAAAAGAGCATGAAAAAAGAAAATATTATGGCAGGTTACCAGAAAGTGTAGAAATTATAGATTTCAGATCACCAGAAATGTCTGTGTTGATTATATCCAGAGCAATCTCACCTGTATATTTTCAACTGAGTGCAGGGAGATCCGTTGTGGATAATGGCATGCTAGGTACTGTAGTTTACATAACATTTTGCCTGTCAATCTAGGTATCTTCCTTAAGTCATCCATACCTTTCCCTACTTTCCTGTGCAATAGCCTTAATTACCTCTGTGTCTTACTTGAAGAGCAATAGAGACAGACTTCCTTCAGCTCCTCAGTTTTCTCATTAGGTTTTCAGATTTTGGTGGCCATTGAATCATAGAATCATAGAATAGTTAGGGTTGGAAATGACCTTAAGATCATCTAGTTCCAACCCCCCTGCCATGGGCAGGGACGCCCCCCACTAAACCGTATCACCCAAGGCTATGTCCAACCTGGCCTTAAAGCACCGCCAGCGATGGAGCATTCGTAATTCCTCTTGTTTGTTCCTCATGCTATGGGTGTTTGTATAGAGGCATCTGAGCCAAGCACCAGTTGAAGCTGGCTCACCAGCTGGAGCAGCTAGAATATCTCTTCATTGCTCTGAATGCTTTCTGTAGGTGCTGGCAAGTGTCTGGGTGTGTGGGGATGGAATGATCCCCCCCTCCCCCAACATATCTAGTTTAAAGCCTCCTTGACCAGTCTGGCAAGCCTCCTACCAAATCCACTCTTCCCTTTCTTTGTCAGATCACCTCTGCCAGCCCCCAGTAGACCTGGACTACTAAATTGAGTCCCATGTTCAGGGTATCCAAACCCCTGACTATAGCACCACCCTTCTAACCATTTATTAACCTGGCCAATCCTCCTTGCCTTTTTAAGGCTATCCCCTGTATCCTGGAGAATTGACGAAAAGAAAGTCTGAGCTCCAGAGCCTCTGACCACCTCTCCCAGAGCTCTGTAGTCCTTCTTTATATTCTCCCTGCTACTGCTATCTATGTCAGTACTTTAGGTCCAAACCAAGCCTTCTTTTTACATGATGAATGCAAGCCAGCTGTGTTCTCTCTTTCTTTCTTTTTTGCAATTTTACATGCCATACCCAGCAACAAAGCAAAACAGAGCTTTTTGATTTAGTATCAGCAGGGCAGCAATCTTGCTTGTGAAAAACTAGGAATAGAGAATGCAAACAACTTCTCAGGAACTATAACTGCTATTTGGAAAAGCATGCAGGTATTGTGCATGAAAAGAACTTTAGTTGAAGTGTTCATGGGTGAGGAGGTGCTAGTGGGTGCTTCTAAAGTAACGTTTGTGTTTGCATTTAGAGCAAGAAAGAAAAAGTTATTTTGTTTTATGTAAGCCTAAAGTGCAAGGGTGTTATTTGCTCCCTCAGACCGGAGGGTTGCCAATATATAAACATTTCAGGGAGAATTTTACACCACCTCATCTTTATGTCAGGCAGCATTTTATGGTTGAATGATCTCCTGCCCCAGGACTTGGCAGCTATACTCTAGGGGCCGACTTTGAGGATTAGAGTGACAGTCTATCAGTGGATCTTTTCCAATATAAACTAGACTAGGACAATTTAAAATCAGTTCCTATCATCAAGTCAAATTAACTTTATTTATGTTAGAGGCTTTCCTATGAGTATTTTATAACAATGTGGAATTTTAATATCCGGAGGGACTTTTTCTATTGTTGGTGTGATTTGGGAATGTTCTAATTCATGTGATTAAGAATAATTTACCTGATTTCTTTCAAAATTATGTGATTTGTAACATTCAGGTCCAATCAGGGTCTAATTCACAGTGTTCACACAACTTTTTCCTATTCCTATTTTTACAGGTTGAAATAACACTTCAGGATATCAATGACAATCCACCAGTATTCCCCACAGATATGCTTGATCTCACTGTAGAAGAAAATACAGGAGATGGATCGAAAATATTGCAGCTGACAGCCATGGATGCTGATGAGGTGGGAGTGTGGTTTCATATTTGAGCATCTGTACTAAAAATATGACTCTGAAAATATGTGATTTTGCCTGTTCCCTTGTTGCCTTCATGAAAACTTGGCCTTGGGAATCATTGTGGACATGCTTTGAGCTGTAGTTGACCTGTTCACAAAACTGTGTTCAGTATCATGGAGTCACACAGGGCAAACACACAAGCAAGATAAATACTCTGTTACTTGAAGCCTACTTGCTGGTTTGCATATCATGACTTAATGTTTTCCTATCATCCCTTAATAAGCAGTTCCACTAATGGCAAAAAATCATAGAGTCATAGAATGGTTTAGGTTGGAAGGGACTTTGAAGCTCATCCAGTTCCAACCTCCTGCCACAGGAAGGGAAACCTTCCACTAGACAAGGTTGCTCCAAGCAACGTCCAACCTGGCCTCGAACGTGGCCACGGTTGGGGCAGCCATAACTTTTCTGTGCACCCTCTTAATAAAGAATTTCTTCCTAATGTCTAATCTAAACCCACCCTCTGTCAGTCTAAAGCCATTCTCCCTTGTCTTATCACTACATGCCCTTGTGAAAATACCCCACATTTTCTTTTTAGATGATTTTCTTGTTTTCAGTCTCATCATACACCATACCTGATGACTTAGCGAAGGTGCTGGGATTTCCATCTTGGGATTGTCATGGTTTAAGCCCAGCCATGAATCAGCCATGCAGTCTTTAGCTTGCTCCTCCCCTTCCTCCCACCACTCTTGGAGGGATGGGGAGGAGAATCAAAAGAATGTAACTCTCACGGGTTGAGATAAGAATAGTCCAGTAACTAAGGTATAACACAAACCACTACTGCTAACATCAATAATAATAATGATAAGGGAAGCAACAACAGAAAAGAACACAACCAGTCACCACCTGCTAACCGATACCCAGCCCGAGAGAGCAGTGATCTAACCCTTCCGGGTAACTGCCCCCAGTTTATATAGTGGGCATGACGTACTGTGGTATGGAATACCTCTTTGGCTAGTTTGGGTCAGGTGCCCTGTCTCTGCTTCCTCCTGGCTTCCCCTCCTCCCTGGTAGAACATGAGACTCAGAAAGTCCTTGGTCAGACTAAACATTACTGAGCAGCAACTGAAAACATCGGTGTTATCAGTGCTGTTCCCAGGCTGAAAGTCAAAACCACAGCACTGCGTTAGCTACTAAGAAGGAGAAAAATGATTGCTACTGCTGAACCCAGGAGAGAGATAAGGGCATATTGACATTTAGTTTAAGGCCACAGCTTGAGATCTAAACTAGGTTTGAAACAGAGCTGTTGCATTTGAGCCAAATTTCAAGGTGTGTAATAAAATCAATATCAGAGGAGACTTGGATAACAAGAAAGATTTTGATAATGCTTGCTCACCCTTGGACTAGAACTATTTAATATCAATATTATCCTCCCCTAAAGAAGGATTTATTTCACTAAAAAGAGGGGGAAATAAATAATGGTAAAATATGTGCTCTGTACATGAGCCTATTTGCAAAATAGTTTTGCCACCCTAGATTCATTGCTGTGAGGATAGTGCAACTAAGGAGCTGTTAAGAAACTGGCAGAAACCTTTGAGCAACTGATGTTAAACAGTTGGCCAGTCAGCTTAGTGGGGGAGATATTGCAGTCTTGTATGAGTCAGGCAAATATATATACATATAATTTGGTGTATTCATTTCTTCTGGAAAGTAAGTTATCAGAATATTAATCATATTGTTTCATTCACTTGAACTGATTCTTTCCACTGAGGAAAGGCCTAAAAAATCAATATGAGCATGCAAAGAAGTTTGTGTTGTCATTAGATTATAGGGTTACACTTGAAAACAACGAGCGATTCTTGCATTCAAATAATAAGGTAATTCAATCTCCTCAAGAGAATTTTATTTCTGGCCTATTTTGTGTTAGCTTGGTTAATTGTCCTGTGACTGTTAATTGATGTATTTAATCTTACTGCTATACAGGGAGCCACTGGAACACCACCAGGAATGGTACCAATGTAATCATGAGCTTTTTGTTCTTCCCTTTATTTTCTGGAAGCAGCCTGACAGACAGACAAGAAATAGGATTTTGGAAAGATGCATATCCGTAACAAAAATTCAAGCTGTTTTTATTCAGATTTGGAAGTAAATTTTGAGCTACTACTCTCTGCTGTGATATGGCAAACAGATATCTAAGGTTTTAGCAATATTGTGCTTCTGCCTCTTCTTAAACATTACTAAAATGCACCTGATATTTTATTCATTCTGAAGCACTCCACGCAGCAGGGGTTGATTTGTTACCTTAAGACAGAAATCAGTCAAGCTTTTTATAAAATGAATAATTTCAGTTTCCTTACCAGAACATTTGTAACTCAAACCCTTTACAAAGAATCCAATGTATTTTAGCAGTGTACAGTTTAGGGGTGAGATCCTTACGTTTTCTTTCATACAATATTCCTGTGACATTAACATTTTTCTGGCTTCCTTCTTTGCACGTGCAGCCCATATATGCCCCTCAGTAAATCAGCATGTAGCGAAGGCTTTCACAGATGCTTTCAGAATCCAAGTTTTAGCTTCGAAAGGGTAAATGAGCCGTTAAGACTCATGGCTGAGTGGTGTACAAGAACTCTCTTACAAATATTTTAAAATAGTAGTATGAAGGCAAAAAAATTCAAAACCTGGTCTGTTGTAACAGGGACATGGTAAAGAGCTGAGGAAACATGTAAAGACGTTCTCAAAGTGCTAAGTGGTACTAAACGCTTTAACAGTTACAACAGCTTCTAGCTCTTTGCAGTTTTTTTTAAAGTCAGTTGTCAATGGGAAGTTTTTATACAGCCTTTTAATAGGTTTTACATGCCTGTATTTTGTTTTGCATCTCACCAAATTCATGTACAGTTACTACTTTGATAAAATAGTATCACATGTGGCTGCATTTTTAGCTGCACTCTCAGGTGGATACTGGTTAGTCACACGAGATGAAGAACATGGTCACCTCTGAAACCTGTAATTCTCATCAGATGTTTTTGCTACGCTGCACAATTGGAGGAAGGCATGTGCCATCCCCAGGTACACCTGAGCACACAGACACTGTGTATGCTGGAGCTCTGTGAGCAGCAGTTCAGGGCTGGGCACCTGCAGAAGCTTGTTTTCTTTCTAAATTTCATTTATCAGTTGCATCAAGCCAGCTCTTTGAAACAACAGCCCAGGGAAGTGGTTTGGCAAAAGGCAATTCAATGAGGTCAGGTATCTAACACTTGTCTCCCATCTCACAAATACAAGTAGGTGTTTATCTCTGTTAATTTTCTTTTTTAGGCAAGAGTGTTTGAAACAGCTGCAGAATTTGTTTCTTCTGGTCTCTTTGATTTGTTGTTCACCTCAGAAGTCCCACTGGTGCGTAGGTTTCAGCTGTGAAATCCTGGGAGGGCCACAGTAAATATCTTCTGGCCCACCAAAACGCATAGTTAGCACATAGGATATAGGTACATGTATCTGATGCTGGAGGTTACCAAAACTTCGGTTTGCTTAAGCCTGTCTTGAACAGGATCATATATCTCTTTCTGTTTTCCCTTAATTCTGGTGCTGTGTGTTCTAACCAGCCCCCTGTATCCCCCTTACCACTCCCTGGCTGCCAGAACCAGCTTTAACTACCTCCCCAGCCTCAGGAAGTGGGTGGCATCCCTTTTTCCAGGAAACCTCAGTACTCCTCAGGGTTAGGACCTGTAAGATGGGTTGATTTTCTTGTTAATAATCAATGATACAGGCTGGCTGCAGGTGACTTTTCTCAGTGTTTGGGACAGAATAGGGCTGAGGGAAAATGCAGTGTGTCTGTGTTTTTTGAATTGAAGTTTCCATATTTTTTTCCTAAGTTTTAATTTCAACCTTTAAGGGGGAAAAGGGAAAAAAAAAAAAACCAAGCAAAACAAGTACTGAAAATTTTTTATGTAACACTACTTTTCCTTAATTTTCCTTTTAACCAAAATGCTCAAAGTTCATACGAATCCTTTTTTTCCAAGGATGAATGAGATGCTTTCTTTGATCCAAAAGCTGATGCTTTTGACTTCCAGCACAACCCAGAACTATGATTTTAATGACAGATGATTTGTCACTCTGAGGCTGGTTATTTTCAGGGGTAAATATATTTCCACAGAGAAACTGGCCTTTGAGGGGCTGCTGCAAGCATGGTTCCCATGAGTTTCTGCTAACCAGGGGCTGCAGCTGTGGTCATGCTCTGGTGAAGCTGCTGTGTGGCTATCCTTGGTCCTCCCTCCTTGCATCCCTCCTCCCTCTGCTCCTTCCTCCATCCCTCCTCCAGATTGAGAGAAAAGCAGAGCTGATCCCACTGGCAGGAGCAAATTGTCTCTGGGTAACCTTGTCATTTCATGTCTCATAAATAAAAACTGTGTGCACATGTGTCTTTACTGGGGATCTGGAGCAGGGAGTGGGCAGGGAAGCTGTTTATTAAAGGAAACTGTTCTGACAAATATTCACCAAGTGCAGTTACCAGAATGTTTTTTGTCTTGCAGAAAATTATGATGTGGTTTTCCTGGCAAATATCTTGATTTGACCACTTCTGTTTTTACTTAGGGAGCCAATGCGCTTGTCACATACACTATTATCAGCGGTGCAGATGATAGCTTCCACATTGACCCTGAGTCCGGAGACCTGATAGCCACCAAACGCCTGGACCGGGAGCGCCGCTCCAAGTACTCCTTGTTGGTTCGTGCTGATGATGGCTTGCAGTCCTCAGATATGAGAATAAACATCACTGTTAGTGATGTTAATGACCATATCCCCAAATTCTCCAAGCCAGTGTATTCCTTCGACATCCCGGAAGATGCCACTCCAGGTAAATGGGGAGATACCCTAAAATAGACTTGAAATTTTTTTTTTGTCAGTCCACAGGGATTTGGATGGGAAGGGGTAGCCAACCTGTCTGACTTGGCCAGGAGGCAGAAAGTGCTGAAGGCTTTAGATGGGGCAGAGAAACAGGGAATCACATCTTGCTGTTTGCTAGGAAATCCGTATCACTAGTGGGTTCAAATTTCTTTTCAATGGGAAATGGAGAAATGATTGCTACTCAGATAAATCCTAGGTGCAGAATAGCAGTTATGCCTGTATCCCAATGGAAGTCTCTGAGTGCAATTATTTCAGAAAATAGCAAACAGAAAAGTAGGAGGAAGAACAACTTACAGGATACAAACAGTATAACCTGTATAACATCATAAAGATGTAATGGTGATGCCAATACTGATTTAGGAAGCCGTCTTCAGTGAAGGTGACTTACAGTACTTAATTCATCAAGTGTAGGGTCAGAAAATGGGTGACCACTGTGCAGCCAGTAATACACTGATTTCTTAAGGATAATCCCTACATGACCTCAGTTTCTAACCCTAACATCTTATTTCTTTGATATTAGCTCTGACTCCTGTTTTTGACTTGGTTTTTTTGGGGGGGTTTTTTGTAGAAAATCTGATTAACTTTATGTAATTAATTATGGTTCCTAAATCTGATCACCAACCTCTTAAGTTGTTTTTTTCTCCTCAGAAATCTTTTTTTGTATGCAAGAATGTTTGGATATTTGAAAGTTAATTCATAAGCTATAAAATATTGTCATGGGTTCAGCAGTAGCAGTCATTTTTCTCCTTCTTAGTAGCTGGTGCAGCACTGTGTTTTCAACTTGTGGCCTGAGAACAGCGCTGATAACACCAATGTTTTAGTTACTGCTTAGTACATTTTGGTCT
>JANRGW010046178.1:0-15575 GCA_024733675.1 Psilopsiagon aymara | reverse complement strand
TGATATGGTTTAATATGAGGTGTCCATGCCCATGGCAGGGGGTTTGGAACTAGATGATCTCAAGGTCCTTTCCAACCCTAACTATTCTATGATTCTATGAATAGCTTTTAGTGATAAGTATGTAAAGATACACATAAGCATGTTCACATACCTGAATGCCATTGTAACCCTGCCCAGACCAGCAAGGGCTGCTGCCTTACCTCAGTTCTATCAGTGTATGTACATCCCTCTAAATTTTGCCCTATCTGGTTCTTTTTTGTAAGAAAATTATGAGGAGATTAAGAAATTGCCAGCCATCTAAACCGCTGTCCAATAGGCCAAATTGGGAACAGTCTGTTCATGAAGAATAACTGGTGACTGATAAAAGACGACTGGATTCAAATTATGGCTTTGGCAGATATATTAATTCATGTATGTTAACCACATGTGAGATGTGACTGTTTTCCAAAACTCCGGTGCATCCAGCTGATGAATGGCAAACCATCATAATAATATTTCCACAAAACGGGCCAAACATGTATATGAAGGATAAATACTTTGTGAATGTGGTAAATGGCTTGTGAACTGCTGTCACAGTGTGGACATGGGAGAGGACTATGTAGTGTCCTTTTCCAGTTGTAGAACATAGAGCCTGCCCCCTGTGCGTAGCGGTGTGGTGAGGAGAATAGACAGCCTCATTTCTCATCAGCTGTTCTATGCTGGGACAAGTGCATGGGAAATCCATAAGAAATTCAATGGAAACTAAATTTGGCTTCTGTTTTGCTGCTCAGAAGATGCATCATTTTTGAGAGAGAATGAGGGAAGAGGAAACTTTCCTTGTCTATGAAATTATGGGTTGGTAATTTAAAGCAAAAGAATAACATGCTTTCATTTTCCTTGACATAGAAGATATCAACATGCACTTATAAAAGAGTGAAGTAGGAAGGGGCACATGAGAAATAATAATCAGAAAGTAATGAGGTTTTTCAGAGTAATTTCTCTTAAATATACATTTCTTGCCTTATATTTGTTTAGTAACATGAATTACACTAACTGCTTATATCAAATGATTACATCTGAAAGCACCACCATTTGCATAATGCCATTAAGCTTTGACTGTGAAAAGATTTATGTATATATTTAACTTAAAGTACCCTGGGCCTTATTTCTAGTCAAACTGAGGCCTTTTTACATCTTTGCAATGAATATAAATGCACTTGATTACTCCTTTCAGACCAGTCTCACTACCAGAGCGTTTCAGAAAAATAATGTAGTAAATAAGTCATATACCCTGTGAGTAGTCCAATGGATTTCAATTATGCCATTCACAATGGGTTGTGTGTGTCTGTGTGCATGTGCATGTGAGTGTTTATACATATGAGTCTCTTCTCAGAATCAGGTTACTCTTGCATGTCTGACCTCTATTATTGTCTGAACCTAAGTGAGAACTCTTGGTAACTGTATCCTCCAAATCTTCATATTAAGCATTGTGTAATGAGTTGTTGCTCTCCTTCCTCAATTATTAAGGATTCTTGTTGTCTCTGGGTTGCATGATGAGATGATTAGGTTTCATTCTGAGATTTATTATGCATAGTAATTATACATAGCATGAAAAGTCCTGATAGTCTACCACTGAGTATGGATTATCTCTTTCTGTGCCTAGCTAGCTACAAATGTTGAAGGTAATGCTCCCCATCTACAGCCATTTGCAAAAGGTAAATGCATCTTTTTTTCCCAGTACAGTTAATCACATTGTGATAGAGATTACACTAAATATATTATCGGGACCAAACCATTACCCAAATGTCACTCAGATGTGTCAGTGAACAAGGGTGGAATCCAAAGATGATGCATTTAATAGACTTTGAGCTTTCAAGTCAATAATAACTCTGATTCCTCCATCCATCAATACAGGCAAATGCTGTATTTCCAAACAAGGCTTAGATCTGACAGCTCAATATTTATATGTGATCAGAATTGTAATCATTTTAATTTGAATGTTAATTAATTTATTTGTTAACTGCCTCTTGGGCTTGTGCTCCATCTGGCCTGGTTTCATTTCACTTGTTATTTGTGGTCTGATGATGAACACAAGGTGTGTTTATATACTTTGAAGTAATACCGTTTAATGACAGGAGATGTTATTCTTCCTGAGGCAGTATGTCAGGTATTTAATTGTGAATCTATTAATTTTATCATCTGAATTTACATCCGTTATTTTTTGCATATACAGTGAAAACCTGATTCAAGAAAGTTTCCCATGTATACTAGCACACACAGGTTTTTTAAAAGCATCATGGGTGAGACTCAGTTTATTACATTATAGTGTTTCCACAGTCATTTAGAGAAAGCAGGGCATATGGGTATTAGCTTAAATTGATAAAATCCAGTACAAAGGTAATGGACGTTTGGGAGGAACAATCTAAACCACTCACACATGACTGACTTTTAAATTAATGGCTAGCACTCAGGAGATGTTCTGGAGCCATTGTGGACAGCTCGATAGAAACATCTGCTCGGGGAAAACACTGGCAAAATAACCAAATAAATGATCATTCAAGGCCGGTCCTCACCTTTTCAAAATTGTGGAATTGAAATGGGATTCACTTCACTAACTTCAGCAATTTAAAAGTTATAGTATAAAGTAGTTACTGAAGCTCCTTCTGTGGTCAGTGAAGGGAGACTAACCTCTGGAGGACAATCCAGCTAGGTAAAGTATGTCTGAAGCAAATGGAATTAAGTGTCCTTTTGAGGTGTCATCTTTTCAATCAGCTGTAGAAAAGCAAAGCAGTTGCTTTACAATAGAAGCCAAGCTGTTAAAGAGAGAAAGTTGTGGAAGTTGTTACTGCCTCCATGCCTTACTCTTAGCCCTTAACATTGCATTTATTTTGCTGAAAAAATATGGGGCTTGGCTGAGAATGATCTCCACATGGCTGTTATAGTTACTGCACTTACCAGACTTTCCACGCCAGGAATTGTAGCTGTCTTCAGAAACTGCTCAAGGAGTCAAGACTTTGTTGTTGTCAACCCATCAGTTTGAGCAATCCTGGCTGGGATGATTAAGGCCGCAATACATCAGCACTGCTTTTCTCTGGCAGTTGACACTCCTGTTTCCTCCACATTTTTATAGTTTAATCAGTGGAAAACCTGGAGGCTGATTTTTATTTAAGTTGTTGATTTTATAATTTGGGATAGTTGTGTTTCTGACTTCTCATCTGATCTGACGGATTAACCTAGTAGTAATTCACAGGTAACAGAGGAGAAGATTGCTGTTGCTATAAGACCATTTCAACAGAGAAACTTCCTGTCACAAAATCTGGTAATAATATGGCCCACGAAAGACAAAAGATTTACAAGATTCACAGGAAAAAAAATTAATAAGTTGCTTTTTTTTAGATCTTAGCTATCTTTAGCTGTTAACAGATGTGGTTTGAATCTCCTTAATTTTAACATGGTGTGTGAATATACTACATAAGCATAACAAGTAGCACGCCTTGTACATTTTTAAACTTAATACAAATAAACGCAGTGCCCTGTGAATACTGACAAAGCTAGAATTTCCATGCTGAAGGAACAGGCTATTTGTTCTAGTTAAGCTGTAAAAACTATTACACAGTACAGCGGTTAGCATTGTTCTTCCAGCTGCTAATGGCTGGTTTGTCTTCAAAAGGTTCTGCTTGCAGCTTGTTAGGATTGATAAATACGCAGCTCAGCAAATTCCATCTGGGTATTTTCAATAAATTGGAGGGCAAATGCAAATCAGAATGTGAGTTTCAAGCTATTGTACCTCCCAATGCCCTCTATGAAGGAACACCAGATAGTCTATTTGCATACATTTTCATCCATTTGCAGAAGGCCTTATAAGTGCCCACATCCTTGCTTTAAAGTTACAGTATAATAAAGAAAAAAATCAAATCAAGGAAGAGAGATTAATTCTATATACTTGTGGGACTGGGGTCAATTTATAATAAATGCCATATAACGAGGTATGAATCTGATACAAAGAGAAGAAATTTGCATGAAATGTGGACAGTTTCACTCCCATGGAAGTGGGATACTGCATAGTGACAGTTTTCAGCTAGACAGGATAAAGAAATAGAAATGTCTGGTCAAATGAATTCTAATATAAACTGAAAAAAAAGATACAGGACAGCCACACTACGGAGTTTCCTGGCTAAAAATTAACTTACTTTGTTTTTTCTGCAGTGGAATTTGTTTGCTGTCTTCAAAGAACTTGACCAGCTCTGGAATAGCTCTGAAATAGTCATAGCAAAATTAAAATAGGAATAAGTTTAAATTAGAGTTATATCTCACAAGGGAACCTGTACTTGAATAATCTAGAAATAAAGAAGAAGAATGTCTAAATAGCTCTGCTGTGAGACAGCTTTTTGCTACCTTTTTTTAGAATGGCAGAACAAACTTGCTTACTTTCATCCTATGCAGAAGACCATGGAATTTCAGATTCACCACCTGTGTGTCATTGTCAATTATTCTTTTTAAGGCCAGGAGTAGTAAATATGAAGACTGACTGCTTGTGCAAACCATAGATCACTTTATTCACACCCAAAATCTAATTTGAGAGCCACCTTGCCTTTTTTATGAATTTTCAGTAAATTCATCCTTCCTTTATAAGAAAAACTACAAGCTGTACACAA
Source organism: Psilopsiagon aymara (assembly GCA_024733675.1). Classification (NCBI taxonomy): domain Eukaryota; kingdom Metazoa; phylum Chordata; class Aves; order Psittaciformes; family Psittacidae; genus Psilopsiagon; species Psilopsiagon aymara. The sequence continues at coordinate 10,941 of JANRGW010046178.1, read as the reverse complement.
AAAGAAAATATCTTCTTTAAACAGAAAAGCAGATTAATTTTGGAAAATCCAAATGAGCTTTATGGCTTGCACATTTTTCTGTTCACTCATGCCTGTAACTCTGAATAAGGCTTGAAGGAAGAGCACTGCTATATCAACACTATGGGAAGCAAAAGGGAATTGTTGCTTTTTTCTGCCCGCTATATATTCAGTATTTGGCTCAAGGAATTTGATATTGCTGGTCCTGAATCCAGAGGTAAAGATGTCTTGCATTGCACTGTTTTTGTAGTCAGAAGTGATTAAATCTTTGTTCTTCTGAAAATGAGTAGTTCATTTTCTGGAACATTAGCAAATAGTATGGAAAAAATTCAACAGTGTATATGGTGGCCTTGTGTCCTGGGTTCAGCAGTAACAGTCATTTTTCTCCTTCCTAGTAGCTGATGCAGTGCTGTGTTTTTCACTTTAGTCTGAGAACACTGCTGACAACACACCAATGTTTTTTGTTGTTGCTAAGTAGTGCTAACTCCGACCGAGGACTTTTTTCTTCTCATGCTCTGCCATCAGGAGGGGCACAGGAAGACAAGAGGAAGCAGAGATAGGACACCTTACCCAAACTAGCCAAAGGGGTATTCCATACCACAGCATGTCATGCCCAGTATATAAACTCGGGGGTTCTGTGGATCTGATGGAAAAGCAACAGGTGACGTAGATACGCAAACTCCAAGCACAGCAGCTACTCAAACCCTGGTAGCAGGCACTGCATCCACTCCAACACAGTGAAAGACACTGCAGATAAATCAAAAGAAACTATCTGTGCCAGTATCGGTTGCCACTATAAGCAAGGGGAAAAGCAAAAGACAGCCACAAAGAGCAAACTGTGCAGTGAAGAAAGATAAAGACCCAATGTGCGCACTAGAGGGGATGCCATCTGAACAAGAGTTATTACTACTTCCTGTTTATATACTGTTTATAAACCACGACACCTTGAAATGTTTACTTTACTCAACAGAAATGCAGTTTCGCCCAAGGACTCATCTCCAATGTGCAGTATTATTTTCTGATATCTGTATGGATGTTCTCACAGTAGTGAGTCAGTCATGAAACAAAGATATCATCACACAGCAGAAGTACATGATGAATATCCATGGCAAAGTGTCAGTGATATAGCCAAAAAGATACAGTGTCAGTGATGTAGCCAAATAGTTGCAAGTTCAGGTTTAGCCACAAGTGAACTGCCTAGCAAATTGTTATTTTACTTATTTTACTTACACGAGTCTGAATCAAATTAAATCTGCTGAAGATCTAACTAGACAGTATTTGTTTTGAATAATTCAGCTGCCCTACTAACCAGTAGTCTGGTTAACTTACCATTTGAAATAAATGGAAATGTTTTGCATCTGTTGACATATGTACAAGTTTAAAAAAAGAAGGGGTCATCATGGCTGTGACTTAGCAGGGCTCCAAAAGTGTCATACTCTGGGAAATATTTAAGACCATGTCTGTTGAACTTACTAATTCTTGTCTGTGTATCATTCCATTCATAAACTCCACATCGGCAAGAGTCAGGTGGCATTGTGCAGCTGCTGGTGTCTCTAAACTGCACTCCGCTGCAAGCTCTTAAACAATTAGTTTAATTTTTGTAATTAGCTTTGATCTGTGGTTTGGGGTCTGCAGAATATTAGGAGCTGTTTCAACAGGCATCCATAAAGGGGTAAATAGTGTTATAGCTGGAACATATGATTGAATTAATTTTCTCTCAGAACACCTGGAATCAATATTATCAGCCAGAAACATGTTGTGTCCTGTATTTTTTTCATTATCGCTAAATTGTGCTTTATGAACCCTGGGTGGTATGATGGTTAATATTGTGACAGGAAAAAGGATTTGCTGGGTTGATGTGACACTGTACATACAGCACAGTGATACACACATCTCTTTTGTGTGGAGCTGGGAGGTCTTATTTATTCATTCTTTTATTTAATTTATTGAATGTATATACACTGTAGTGATGCTGCATTAAGCTGTAGCATGTAGTGAATAATATTCCAACAACTGTTTCTAATCAGTGGCAATAAATTGGGCTAAAACCTTGTGTACTTGAAACAGAAAGAAGATATCACAGTAAGGCTGGACTCTTCAGCCACACAGAAATAGAACAGAACAGTTTATAAGTTATTGGATTAATGCATGAGCACATTGATAATTTGCTCAAGATGGTGCAATGTTGAGCAATAATCACAGCTGCTTTTTGTGTGACCTGTTATTGAGTCAGCAGGTATCACTCCCCAGATTATGTCATTGGTCCAAAATGAAGAGGTGCTTGGTGCTGGATGTATGCACAACAGGACAGTATCACTTATGGTTTTCAAGAATGCCTGGCGATTCCAAGACTGGGAGAGGGATTCATTATTCCATCTGTATTCACTTTAGAATGAAATCTGTTTAAATATTTGGAAAAAGGCAAAATATGGTATTTAATGTACCATATTTTTCTTTCATGAGAATCAGTTTTTTGAAAAGAATAGGGGAAACAGGAAAGTATGGAATTTCTTTCACAATTCTTTTTTAATTCTGTAATTTTGAATCTGTAAATGGGAGAAATTTCTGGGTTTTTAAAATGGAAAGGCTTTCTTTGGTAACAGGCTTTCTGGAAATAATGTCAATACAATAATTCATAGAAAAACAAAACAAGAAACCTTATTTGAAATCCATTAATAGCACGATCTGAAAACATTCAACATCCTTTCAAATTGAATTCCCATATCTACATTAGACTAATTAGTTCTACAGAAATACAACAATGGACTTAGTGCACTTGTCTGTCTCTGTCTCAGCCAGCATGCATTCTCTGTTATGCTCTTTGGATTCATTAGTTGTAGAAAAGACAAAACTAATGCTGTAGAGAAGCGCAGGATTTGTAATGGTTTGTAAGGTATTTGATGAGTACACCCATTAAAAAAAATCATGTTTGCATTGAGACCCCTACCTTTTAAAGAGCTGTAATGGCATTACTTGTTTGAAATTAATGCTATTTGTTTTCTAAAGCTACAGGGAGATTTTTGGGTCCATAATGATGAATATATAAAGCCTGCTTTTAATTAGGTTTCAAATGTGGAAACATATTTACAAGTAAAATCACAGTAAGTCTTTATAAAAATGCATTTTCTAGTGCTTTAATATGCCAAACATGCTCACCTGCAAATTGACCATCTGCAGTACCAGGGGTAGCACTTGCCTGTTCCCAAGCTAGCAATAATTTTAAATGCACTCCAATGGCTTTATTTCTAAATAGGGTAACGTTACTCTCCCATGTCTGAATTACTCCTAACATGGAGTTTCCTGGGAGAGATGCCCATTCTGAGAGGATCCCCATCTATGCTAGCACTGCAGAGCCTCAATGCAGCCAGTCATCTGCAGGCAACCATATGGAAGACCACGAGTGCTCTCAATGTTGCAAGCCCACTGTCATCTCTCAGGGATGCAATCTCACAGTGGATACCCGTTCCAGCCATAGGCCTGCCAGTCCCCAGAGCCCTGAGAAGACTGGAGACTTCTGCTGTGCATATTAGCTCCACTGCATATTGATCATCCCTTAAATTTGTCTGTGGTCCTCCATGTCAACTGTGAGCTGCTATTGTCCAGGCACACAGTTCAGAAGTCTGTTCACATGGCTTTGTTACAGGAGTTAGTATATGGTATGGAGCAGCACTACTTCATTTTCTAGGCCCAGCCTGTTTCAGAAATCAGTATCACCCCTTGAGTATTTGTTATGCCAGAGCAGTTGAGTATAGCCAAGGACCTTCTGCTGTTGTCACTGAAATTCTGCAAAACGCCTCCCCAACTTGCTACTTTCCATGACATCCCACCTGTCATCACTGATGTCTGGAAAAGTGAGGTGTCCAGTGTGCTGAGATTATTAGTGAAGCTAATATGTCCTGCCTGCTGCCTGGAAAGGGCACTGCCCGTCAGAGGCTGGTGGAGATCCGAATCTGATGACCTTCATGGTGTGTGTTAGAATGTGGTGATTGGTGGTTAATGGTTCGTGCTCAGTGGTGACTCACAAGTCTTAGCTCAAGTTCCTTTGTAATAGAAGCATCTTCACAAGGTGCCCCAGCAGCCAGCTGGGGTTCAGATATGCAAACTGAGCTGCCTGTGACTTTTCAAGTCTCCCTCTACTTCTGAAGCTGCTGGCTCTGACTATCCATCCAGCCACAGACACATACTGTTGCCAGCAAAATTCTGAGTTTAAGATTGCTTCTTGCAAATATTTGTAAGGGTCTTAAATGTCTTCTGAGCCCCAAGTAGGTCCCCTACAGAGAGCTGACACAATAGAGAAATTACCAATTAAATAAAATATAATTACCTTCTCTTTCAGTTCCCAGAACAAGGACTTTCTGGGGAATCAGCCAAAGGACAAGAAGATGAGAGTGGGCAACATGATGTAATCTCTTAAGCTCAGAGCACAGGGCAGTCCCTAGACAGATTCAGAGCCCTGTAAAACCCTTAGGATGTGAAGCACTGAACCTGACTGCAGATATTTTTTCAGTTCCTTCAAAGAAGTGCAACTGGTTTCTGCGGCCTTCGTTCCCTGTTAAATATGCAAATTGAAGTTTAGAGGAGGCTTTTGTCAGAAACAAGCTCATCCTGACTTTCCCATTTTGTTTCTGAATAGCCTGATGAAGAAAAATTCAGCAAAATGCCATAGGGTAATATTGGAGAGTAAAACTGTGACAGAATAACATAAGTGACTCATAGACTGCAGTAGGAGTTTTATTTTTTTCTGAGCTGTTATATCCAGGCTCTGAATACTGCAGAATAACAATGCAAAAGAGCAAGGAAGTAAACTGGGTACTGCAGGCTTTGTGCTTCCCTACCAAACATCTCTTTCAAAAGTCTTGTTGTTGTTAAACCCAGTGTTGCAAACACTGGTGCAGAATTTATATACTACAGGCCCTAGAAAACCAGGTGAAAGTTCTAGATTCCAGAAACAAAAGGATAATTCACTATGAGTGGCTGACATGCTCAAAGAAAAAAAAAAACCTTTATGAATTCTTGACCTACATTCAAGTGCAATGTTACGTTTCAATTGCTCTTAAATCTTTTCCTCAGCTTCATTCTAGAAAGAATATTGCAGTTTATAAGAAGCTTGACTGCTGCAGCACATCTGCTTCTTTAGTTTTAAAAGGCTAAGATTGCAGAATTCTAGACAATTGACAGAAATTCTGTCTCAAATGGTAAACCACATTCTCATTCTAGACAACAGCTATATTTGTTTCAGTCTTGGAAGAGCTGATAAACACAGAGAAATTATTTGCAATTAATATCAAGTAGTTGTCACTTTAATTACAGTACATTTTTTACTTTTCGTTTTCTGATCAATTGCACATTGTTCCTTTTTTCTCCTCCTGTTGTCTTTACTGCGTCTTTCTCATTGCATCAAATTTATTTTCTTTGGATGCTGCACGTTTATTCCGTTCCATTTTTCCAGCTTTAATGTCTGTTAGTCCAGTATTTTAGAAATGAAATGTCACATATTTACCTGTGTATTCCAAAAAATCCAACTAGAAGAAATTACTTTTCCATGTTTTAGGCTAAATCTGAATGAGTTATTTTCTCTGATGTTAAAATTTCTGACTCATTCACTCTTTTTTTGGAGTTTCTTGGTATGACTCTTGAGCCACTTTGCATTTATCACCACTCCTGGACATTCCATATTCAATATTAATCTTTCCATCCTTTGCTGGACAGGAAATGACTTATTCAGAATCACAGAGAACATTATTCAGCTGTGAATAAAATGCAAGAATCCAAAATTGTTAACTCCTATAACTGCACTGTAAATCTTTTGATAAGAAGTAGGTCTTTAAAAGACCTATCTGATCTTCAAGTCTTGTAAGTGTGTGACAGCACTGATTGATGAAAATCTCAGCCTTCGCTCAGTGTGAATCCATCTCAGGAAACACATGAAAGAGCCAGACACAAATATACTTTCTATTGCATTTAGCAATGCTGTTTGAAATTAGTTCTTTTATTTTGGGAGACCTGACGTACAGTGTTTAGGGACCAGGTGTGTGATGATTCCGGTGGTGCTGATTTCAGTTCCTTCTACTGTTGAGAACTTCAGTGTTTGGGAGCCAGTCATTTTACCAGTTCTTCCACTCCTAATTACAATTTGCATCTGTTGCAGGAGCTATGGAAAAATCAAGACAAATTCTCACTGTAAAACTTTTTCTGTTTGAACTTAGTGACAGAAATTTACTTCAGATTTCTTCATATGAGTGAGGCTTTTTTAATGCTTGATGATGATTTATGAAGCAACAAAACCATTCAGCACAAAATTGTTCAAACACTGTAGCAATAAATAATGTAATTAGCACATTTGAAGACGGTGAAAACTGCAAAATAAGCAGGCATCAGTCACTAAAGCAATAGATTGATTTTTCTGCATGTGTTCCAACGCTTTTATCGATACCATGCCTTAGTGTTTTCAGACTATGTCATTCTCCAGTCTACTCTTTGCTGGCTAAAAGTCAATAGAAAGCATAATATCTGAACTTATTAGTGCTTTTAATCAGCTCTAAATAACAGGCTGCTATTACCGGATACTATTTGACGGTCAAAAGTGTACAGGCAACCATGGAGAAGTTGAAAATGTCAGTGATAGAATGACACAAATTATATTTAGCAATTAATTTACCCCTTTCTGACCTTTTTTCAGTTCCTTTTGCAGGCACCTTCCTTTCACATACTGTCTTCTCTCCTTCCCAGAAGGGACAGGGAGATAGAGTGCAAACATATAGATAGTTCCCTCAATTTGCTTCTCAAAGCTATAAAATGTTTCTTTGATTATTCTTACTCTGATCCACTAAGAGATAATAAATAGCTTTTGCTTTGAATACTTGAGTAATGTCCTCTAGTGTCAGTATGTGTCTAAGTTTAACCAAACCTAAATGGGAACTGAGACACTTAAAATAAAATTCTGTAATACATGAAGCAACTAATTGTAACATCTGTCCATGTTAAAGTTCAGGATAGTAGGGGGTTTTTCTGTTAAGACTAGAAGTATTATCAAGAGGAAGAGCTGGATTCAGGGTCTTACAGTATAAACATTTTCATACTTAGTTTTGCTTAAATGTGCCATCAGTAAAAACACAGATGAGGGTCCTCTATTCTTAAAAATATTCACAGTTTCTTTGATGCCTATGGTCTGCTGAAAAAGTGTCCCAGGTGAGGAACATGGAGCTTGTTAGCCAGAACTCTGATCCATCTGGATGTGAAGAAAGCTGACCTAAAATTGGGATGGTACATGCAGGGATTTTTCATCAAGTGAAATATGCAACTTAGGACAAACATAAGATGAATGGAACCATCTGTTAAAAGTCTTTAAATCAAATGGAAATAAATAAAAGCCTGTCTTCACAACACAGAACTTTTAAATCAGTCTTCACTGCAGAGTACTCTTCCTGTCAGACTATGATTTTCTGTTTAAAACTTTCCAAAAGCACAAAGAGACATTTTTATATACCATGAAGTAGGCTTTAAAATAGGTGATACTGTTGTATAAATTATTTGTATGTCTATGAATTATAGAAGTATTTCATCCCTTTCCATTACAAAAATAAAATAAAGCAAAACCTACAAGCTTAATTAATGAAGACCTTGATGATAAACCTTACTTAAGATAGGCCAGCAATACTCAAAACACATTGTTTACTGACTGGCTGAGCCAAAGCATTATTCTCAAGAGAACATTTTGCCCTTTTAGTAGAGTAAAATAAGTAGTGGAAATAATATTTAGAACAACCTTTTGCACAGCAGAGCAAGAAGATGGCTTTTCGTGGTAACTGTTTAACTAAGCCCAGCTGCTTCTGTCACTTGGGAGCCGAATTGCAGGAGGGTAGCAGTAGCTTTTCTTTGAAGTAAGGCCAACAGCCATTTTCAGGGACATCTGTGGTATTCAGCAAACCCTGAGAATGCTTTGGGGCAGCTTAATCTCTACTCTTATCGTAAAGAACCTGAAACAGGAGACATTTGGGGGTTACTGAAATAGTTTCCATATAGCTAATCCACAAAAGCCAGGCAGGTGATGTTGCATGCAGTGACCAGGTTTGCTCCATTTGTACCTTCATGCCATTTTTTCTGGCGTATAATTAGTGCTCTGGTGCTTGGATCACTTTTCTGTTATTTATTAGGCGTAGCTCCATCAGTGAAATCCTGGCTCCAGATGAGGTCCTCCATGGCCAAGTTCTAACTGTGAAGTTGTCATTACTGTTTGTCCTGCTGGGACCAAAACTGAAAATCCTTCAGAGAAGATGGATGCTGTAACAGGGTTTGTATGTTATGCAGAAAACCGAAGGATGAAAACAGGGTGTAAGAGTAAAGCTGAAAGCAATGCCCAGGAAGTATAAAAGAGACTTTAGTCTGTGGGTGGAGCACAGATAGGTGACAAAGGACTGTGTACTTTAATACTTGCTTCAAGCCGACAGAGTAACATTATTATTGTCTTTCTTTACTGAGGAAAAATATGAGCAAGTTTTGACTATAATAATGGGGTTTGGCTATGGAGCTGCAAATCCCCAGTGTTTGTGTGGGGTGAGTGTCCCATATCTCTGCTATCCTTACATGGATCTGGCAGTAGCCTGCATCCCAGCTGTGAATGGAAGTTAGCTACCACCAGCAGGATCTCAGCAAAACATGTAATTCTCAAGGTATCCACCTGGATAAAGTGTGCTGGTGATCCTGAGTGGAGCAGTTCCATGAAGCCTGAATACACTTAAGAGAAAGGAATTATTTCAGACATGCTTCTCAGGTCTGGCCTGAGCAGTTATTTCCTACCTCTAGGCAGCTCAATATGTGGGTTTGATTGGATTACCATTCTGAGTCACATAATTTTCCCTCTATAACAATTGCAGGCATCTAATTCTGTCTTCTCAGCTAGCAGCTGGTCGTTAAATACAAGGTAGAGAAGTGCTTAACTCAAGACATCTCCATCCTGTACTGCATATGGCCAATGAGAAGAGCATTCCTGGCCTTCAATCCCTATGGGGCAGACTTGCAGTTCAGCTATGCAGTTCATTTCAGAACCATGTAAAGATCACCCCTGCGGGGCTTATTGCAGACTAAAATCAGAGCTTAACCTTAAACTAGCTTGGCCAGATTTGACCATTTAAGCAGCAGTAGGTTTTTTATTGTGTTTGGATTTTGTATCAGTCATGCATTTTTATGGTTAATTTAATTATGAAAGCTTTTTCTTTTTAAGAAAAAGGAAGATAATCACATAGTGACTGTGATCTGTATATTTACTGTAAATTTTGCAAAAATGAAGGATGAAGACATTTAAAATATTGTGACTAATCTGTTTCACTGAGAAAACCTCTGAATTTACAGCATTTCTGCTGGGAATTCTACTGAGAACTTTCCAAGGTTTGTCCCCAGGGTAGTATCAGTGAAGTCTGGACCAGTACCACTGCACTCTCTGTGGCAGTGAGATTGAACCTTTTCTTCATTTATATTGCCTCAGATACTTGAATGATGTTTTCCATTGTTATTCTTTCTCAATACAGGGAGAAATGAACCTCCCAGCCTATTTGCATCCACCAGCAATAAAGCCTCATTTTAATGAGAAAATGAATATTTGGACTTTACACTTTAGCCAGCAATGTATCATTTCTGGCAGCTGTGCTTTTTATACACTCTTGCTCTGACTGAAGCAGCTTCAATGACAGCAGCCAGGATCCTCCCCTTCTGTTCAGCTTTTCCATAGAAGGCAAAACGAAATAGATGCCTCTAAAGATAGGCCAGCACTATTTTGAGTCCTTTCTTTTTCATGGGATCATGCCAATAAACAAAAGAAAAAAAACTCATTCCTACCTTTACCCTTTGAGCCAAAGCATTCTTTCGAGAATATTAACTATTTCTTCCCACTTATTACTTCAAATTCATATTCTTCCTCTTTCCTTTTAATTTATCCTTCTTAGCTTCTCTTGTCAAGCTATAAAAAATGTTAGGTCTGTGTTAGATTAGGTTTTTAACAAAACAAGTGTTATTTAACTGTTCTACAAGGTTTTAAAGCTAAAGGTCCAACTCACAGATAGGAAAACAACAGTGGTTCATATCTTTCTTTGTAAGAAACATTGCTCGAACGGTATTATGCAACTCTGGTTTAGATAGGGTTTTTCTTTTTTAGCTCAGGCATAAGGACTCCAGAGAGACCGAACATAACAGTGATCAATCGAGCTGCTTTCTTTTCGGTTCTAGTTTTACACAACAAAAAAGTATGTTGATTTTATTTATCATTTATTTGTGCTTTAAACAAGCCTGACTTGGAAAATATTGGCTTGTCCAGTAGGCATTTCTGCTATTGGTGTTGTTTCCCGAGATTATGAGGCAAGGTCATCTGTGGTGTTACTGAGCTGAAATAAGCAGCAATATTGAGATCTGTAGCCTTTTCTAGTTACAGCTACTGAGAATTCTGTTGCTGGGAGCTGACTATAATGGGATACAAACCAGAAGTTAACATGTTGTTTGTTGACTTTAAGCCAAATCTAAAATGTGCTGTAATTCTGCACCAGTCCAAAACTGCAGTCTTAAAAAGCCCCACTTACCTGCATTTGCTTCTGTGTTTGCCAAGTACTGAGGCATTTTTTCGGGTGGATGCAGATAGATATCACAGCACCCACAACCAACCATAGTGTGTCTATGCCTGTCTAATCAAGCCAGGGTGTGAGACCTGGGAAGTACATGTCCAGCTCCTACATGCTGTAGATGCTGTTGTGGTGAACTGAAGATCTCTGTGCAGGATTCCTTGCCAAAATAAAGCTGTAGTTCCCCTTGCCTTTAAGATATAGCCAAAGAAGATGGTGGTGGTGATGATCATTCTCTGGCTAGAGACAGGACACCTGACCCAAACTGACCAAAGAGGTATTCCATACCACAGCACGTCATGCCCAGGATGCAGAAACG